>PVKS010003225.1:0-106672 GCA_004027875.1 Aplodontia rufa | reverse complement strand
CCTCTCTTTGAGTCAAGGCTATTAACATTTAGAGTCCTTGTTTCTATTGCCATACCAGAGTCCTTATTTCTGCAGCCGAGGCTCTTACTGCCTGCATCTTCTACCGCTGCTGATCTCTCCGCCGTCTCTGCTGCTGCTGCTTCTCTGACTCTAGGCTTCTCTGCTTTCCTCCTGACTGCTGCTTGCTTCTTCCATGCATCTTCTTCTCTGACTGCTTCTGGACAGGGCTGCTTCTTCTACCTGACTAGTCGCTACTCTATTTATCCATTACAACAACCAATAGGGGTACAGTGCAAACACGTTTATCCAATTGTACAAATGAGTGACCAAATAGCTTAGTCATGCGGTCAGGCAATTTGCTAATTACAAGCCAGCTGGACCCCTTAGAGTTGTTTACCACCAATTCTTCTACAAGCCAGCTGGGCCTCATGTTGGGGTCGAACCCCCACAGGCCAAAGAGCTAAATAGAAACGTCTCACCAGAGGACATTGATCAAGCCAATGAATACATGAGAAAGTGCTCTTTTGTAGTGGTTTTAGTTGAAGAATAAGGCTATTAATCTGATCTCTTTCTAGATTTTTGATGTAGGCATGCAGTGCTATAAATTTACTTCTTAAGAAAGCCTTCATACTGTCCCAGAGGTTTCGGTATATTGTTTCCTCATTCTCGTTCAATTCCAAAAACTTCTTAATCTCTGCTCTCATTTCCTCTTTTACCCATCCTTCATTTAAGAGGTAATTATTCAATTTCCAAGTATTTGAATAGTTTCTGTTGTTTCTCTTGTTGTTGATTGCTAAGATCATAGCATTATGATTTGACAAAATACATGGGATTATATCCACTATTTTATATTTGTTAACATTATCCCGG
Organism: Aplodontia rufa; assembly: GCA_004027875.1. Classification (NCBI taxonomy): domain Eukaryota; kingdom Metazoa; phylum Chordata; class Mammalia; order Rodentia; family Aplodontiidae; genus Aplodontia; species Aplodontia rufa. The sequence goes on along the minus strand of PVKS010003225.1, from coordinate 105,802 downwards.
TGAACTAGTATGTGGTCTATTTTAGAGAAGGATCCATGAGCTACTGAGAAGAAGGTAAATTCAGCTGTCTTAGGATGGAATATTCTGTAAATGTCTGTTAAGCCCAATTGATTAATAGAGTGGTTCAGATTGTAGATGCCTTTATTGATTTTTTGCTTTGATGATGTGTCTAGAGTTGATAGTGATGTGTCACCCCAGGATTATTGTGTTGAGAGCAATGAGGGGATTAATGTCCTTAATTATTTTTTCCATATATTTGGGGGGGTTTGTAATTGGGGCATAAGTGTTGATTATTGTTATATCTTCTTGGTGAACTGTCCGTTTAAGTATGATAAAGTGTCTCTCTTTGTCCTTTCTGACTAGTTTTAGTTGGAAATTAATTTTGTCAGAAATTAGGATCGCTATACCAGCTTGCTTTTTTGGGCCACAGGCCTGGTAGACATTTTGTCATCCTTCACTTTCAGTCTGTGTTTATTTTTGAGTGTCAAATGTGTCTTTTGCAGGCAACATATTGTTGGATTTTTTTTTTTTTTTGATCCAGTGGGCCAGTCTGTGTCTCTTAATTGGGGCATTGAGACCGTTCATATTCAAGGATGGAATAGATATGGGAGGCTGATTCACAGACTTTGTATCGATTACAGAGTTTTGAGTCATCTCTTAAGTCAGTTTTTGTATTGTATGATTATTGACTCCTCCTTGTTTAAGGATTTAGCATATCATTGGCATCATCTTCTGAATGGAGAACATCTTTGAAAATGTTCTGTAGATCAGGATTTGTGTTCATGTATCTTGCTAGCTTGAGTTTATCCTTGAAGTGTTTAATTCTCCCTTCACATTTGAAGCTGAGTTTTGCCAGATATATTATCTTTGATTGAAAGTTGTTATTTTGTAACACTTGAAAGATATTGTTCCAAGCTCTTCTGGCCTTCATTGTTTGCTCTGAAAAATCCATTGTGATCCGAATTGGTTTGCCTCTGAATGTGATTTGGGGCTTTCCTCTAGTGGCTTTTAGAATTTTCCCCTCATTTCTCTTTTTGTATATGATATGTCTTGGCAAGTTACTCAATTGATTAGTTCTATTTGGAGTTCTAAAAGCATCTTGTATGTGATAATCCAGATCGATAGTAAAATGAGGGAAGTTTTCACTTATGATTTCACTTTAAAGGTCTTTAAGCCTCTTGTTTGCTGTTCAGAATTTTCCTCCAGGCAAATGATTCTCAGATTATTATTCCTCATCTCATCATATATAACTTGGATGTTCTGGTTATGTAATATAAGCTGTTTATCCTGCTTATCATCCTTGAATTCTACATTGTTTAGCCTATCCTCATTGTCCGATACTCATTTTTCGAGAGCTGATGTTCTATTTTCAGTGGAGTTTACTCTGGTGCTGGTGTCTTCCAGTGAAGATTTGAATTGGTTAACCATGTTTTTCAATCCTGATAGCTTTGCTACATCTCTTTTCAGAATATCAATATCCTTGTACAGCTGATCTTTCATCTCCTGGAATTGATCCTTAATACCCCTGTAGAATTTATCTCTCATCTCTTGAAATTGTTCTTTGATCTCCTTCCTTATTTCCTCTCTCAACTCTTTGTTTGCGTTACTAATCATAATGCTGATACAATGTTGTTAGTTTTCATCTAGGGCCCTGGCTATGGGGTCCTTGGGTGGTGAGCTCTGGGGTTGGGGAGGTGAGTTATTTCCTCTTTTCCTAATTTTCTGAGTCAGAGAGCTTGTCTTTTATTTCAGCCTTGTTACTCTTGTTGGAGTAATTTGATCTTCTTATGACTTTGCTTCGTTGTGAACAGGAGCTATTTGGTCAATATAGACCTAAAGATGCCAGACGGTTCTGTGAGAATTTGAGAGGCTATAGGTGCAAATACTAGTCCGTTTCCACTAAAACAGATGAGCTGATGATTAGCACCAATCGTAGCAGCTTTCTTCCAGAGAAGCCTCACTGTGTAATATGACACCAAGCATGTACCCATTTTGAAGTGTGTCTATTTTTCAGATATTTGGTTCTCTCTGAAATTGGGGAGAAGGAATGACTAGGAAGTCAAGGAGGTGAATTGGGGAAGTATAAAAATCACACCTGCTATAGAGTAAAGGGGAACAAGGGATTAGCGGGGAGTAGGTTATTCTATTAGGACTAAGGAGAACATAGAACTGGGGTGGAGGTAGGGTAATGAGAATGGGGTGAGAATGAGAGAAAGATGCTTATATTTAGGGATTACCAGAGTACAGTGGAGGAAGTGGTTAGCAGTAGGGTTCAATAAGACTTAAAGGAAGTAAGAGCCAATCAACAATACATACAGACATGTAAGTATTTACATCCACAACACCAAATTCAGTATTATTCGTAAAGCAAGAAAGAAGCAGAGGAAAAAGAAAAAAACCCCCAAAAACCCACAGTAAGGTTAAAAATTTTAAGATATTATATTCTAGCTGGATTCCCGTTTAAAAAAATTAAAAATAAAATAAAATACAATAAAAAATTAAAAAGAAAATAATGAAGAAATGAAAATGAAAAAAAAACCCCACAAAACTAGTTGGTAAAGTTCCGAGTTTTTCTGGCCCTTAGGTCAGGAAGTATGTATCATGAGGTGGTGCAATCAAATCCAACATCAATCTGGGGATTCTTAGGAGTTGAGCTTGTCAGGGGAGAAGCAGATTGGTTGAGTCCGGTGGCCTGGTTTTTTTAGAGGTTCTCCTCAAAATTTTCTGTTGCAAAAGAGTATTCAGCTCTCCCTGGGTTGTAATCCTGAGATGGTTGCTTTCTGCCAATCCACACTCTAGATACTTCTTGGACCTGGGGCTCAGAAGTTGTAGACAATCAAGTTGATCCTATTGTAGACATGTGGATCTATGACTGATCCAAGGAGAGTGACCAGCCTGAGACTAGCTTCCTCTAGATCACTGGTGACCCACTCTGCATGTCTTGTGATCTTCAGAAGTCCCAAGAGCTGATCTGTGGGGTTCACTGAAACCCTCAGAAGATGGACCAGATCCTGCCAGTGCTTATGTGATTCTCAGTTGCAAGCATTAGGAAGCGCCCTTCTAGAGAGGTCCAGGCCTACGCAGCCTTGGCTATGCAAGGAGCTCAGATGCTAAGGGGAAGCCTGTGCTGCCCCATATATTCAAAACTTCCTGAGGCAAATATCAAGCAGAGGCTGAAGCAGAGGATCCCCATAGAGGGATGAGCCCTGCTGGAGCAAGTTCTGTTCACAGGCTCCACCTATTTGGGTGAGAAGGGGGGCGGTCCAAAGGCAGAAGGTCACTAACCCAGAGGTTAGGAGCTGGAGAAGTGAATCCCAGGTCCCTACACCCCCCTGGGCAGATGGCTAATTGGTGGGGGAGTGGTAACTTCTGTTTCTGATCATGGGGACTGAGGCCCCATAATGCTGCTGAGCGACCTGCCCCGCCCCGCTCTCCCACGTGGTACGAGTACTTATGTTAAAGGACTTTAAAATCAGCACTTGTAAACCGAGGGCACCAGTTTACAAGAGAGTTTTTGACCACAGTGATTGCGTTAAAGATCTTGTGCTGAAACCTTTCCTTCCCAGGCTCCGCAGGCAGCAGCCAGAAGTGTAGCAGGAACTCCCAGCACCACAAAGACCCTTTGGGAAAGGGCCCAATCTCGGGGTGATAGATTCTGGTTTTCTGGCCGCGAAGTCTGAGGGCTCAGGAAGTTTTTTTGTTTTTGTTTTTTTTTTGCTGAGCAACCCGCCCCGCCCTCAGGGAAACTCACATTGGTGCGCTGCTGCACAAACAGCTACAAGTTCGCTAATGTGAACAGTTAATTCCCAGTGCTTTATACAAGATTAGGTGAATTGAGAGCATCAGATCAGGGAGTTTGCAGCCGGCTGGGTTAGGGTACGTGGTTAGGAAACTCGCTCCCTTGCTCCGTTTCTGCCCTCCAGGGTAGTAGCTCCCCTCCCCTGGGTGTGGGGCAGAGTGCTGCGGGCTCCACTAAGATCTTCTTTATATTCATTCCTTTGGAGTGAAAGAGTTAGTGGGGGATAATATTCCCCCACACTGGGTGCTTTGTCCTACCGTGGGAATCCGGGTGCTGTCCTGCAGGGTGAGGTGAATCTCCAGAGCTTCTGGGAGTCAGTGACGGTGGGATGAACGCCATTTTGAGAACCCTACCACATGTAATTTAAATGGTTAGAAACCTCTACATAAATCTTCACAACATAGGTAAAGTTAGTGATACACTTTTGTAATATTCTTCATCATGTACACAAATGTGGATGCAATATTAAAGATATATTCTGTTATAGGAAATACAAAAGGATATTTACACTTGTTGTCTTGTTGGAAGTTTTTAATGCAATGAGCTCTCAATAATCATGGTTTATTTTAATGTATTTCCTTACTGTAAAAGTAATATGTTTCAAAATATGCAAAGATAAAATGTATGAAACAACAAGATCAAATGTTCCAATAGAGGGAACTACTGTCCATATTACTAATTTTTTACCATTACTTTAATATTAAAACATGATAATGATCTCACATTTTATGATGTTGCATAAAGATAATGTTTTGGAAATAAATATCTTTCTAAAGTAGCATTTTCATGGCTCTATAGAAGCCCATCAATGAGTATTTATTAATTTAATATACTGAAATTGAGCATTTAAGTTTTTCTCATTTATTTTGTTAATGACTTCCTATGAGATCTCATTGCATAATTTTAACAATTCATTACAGGGAATTCTGGACTTGTAATTTATTTATGTTGTTTATACTCAGCCAAATGTTATTATAGACAATTTCAACCTGTGTATACTAGATGTAAAAGCAGGACATATTGTTTGCACATCCACTACAGTTAAATACTATGTTTTAATTCCAGTAAATTTTATAAAGAAAAATGATTCAAAGTGAAATGTCTTGTTTTAGTTTTAATTATTCACTGTATTCCAGTGTTTGTTAAAATAAAAATTTAATATTTGTCATATGATTTTCCTTTTGATTTTTAATAATGTTTTTAAATAAAGCTGTTTTTATTATAATATGGAAACTGTATGTTTATTGAAATTCTTGTTTTGTCATTTTGATTCAGCCTTTTTTTTAAAAGATGAATTTAGAGAATTACATTCTTTCTTGGAATAAGAATTATTTAAATTCCAAGCATCTCCTATCTTTGAGAAAAATCTGGACATGTATTAGAAAGTAAAGGAGAAATATATTGACTTTGCAACTTGGAAAAATATTATATATTAAATATTGTTCCTGGTTGCAGTTTGGAATATTTGCATCAGTTTTGAATGTCTCAAGTGTATAAGGTGTCTATTATGGTTTAGATATTTGGTGCCCCCAAAAGTTCATATATAAGATAATGCTGGAAGCTTGAGAAATGAAATGATTAGGTTTTGAGACCCTTAAACCAATCAGTGAATTCATCCTCCCATAGGGATTAACTGAGTGGTAATTGAAGACAGGAAGGATGTGGCTAGAGCAGCTGAGTTATCTGGGAAGTGTATATCTTATTCATGGTAAGTAGAGTCCTTTTTGATGCAATGTTTTGCCTCACCTTGAGCCCAAGGAATGGAACCTTCAGTCTATGGACTGAAAACTCCGAAACTATGAGACCCATAATAAACTTTTCCTCCTCTAAAATTGTTCTTGTCATTTTGCTCTCTGATTGCTGGATATGTTGAACATTTTTTTTAAAGATTTGTTTGTTAGTCTTCTGTGTTTCTTCTGTTGAGAGGTTTCCATTTATTCGTTAGTTTATTTATTGATTGGGTTGAATATGATTTGATATTAATTTTTTTCAGTTCTTTGTTTATTCTGGATATTAGCCCCCTGCGGAGGAATAGCTGGTCATGATTTCTCCCATTCTGTTGGCTGTCTCTTTATGTTTTTGACTAATTCCTTAGCTATGCAGAAGCTTTTTAGTTTAATGGAATCTCACTCACAGGTTCTTGGTTTTAATTCTTGCCGTATGAGAATCTTATTAAGGAAGTCAATGCCTAGTTCTATATGGTGGAGTGTTGATCCTAGTTTTTCTTCTAACAATTGTATGATAGTTGGTCTAATTCCTAGGTCCTTGATTCATTTATATTTGATTTTTTGCAAGTGAGAGATAAGGATCCAAATTCATTTTTCTGCGTATTGCTGTCCAGTTTATCTAGTACCGTTTTTTGAACAGGCTGTCATTCCTCCAAACTATATGTTTGCCCCCTTTTTGAATATCAGATGATTAAAGATTTGTGGATTTGTCTTGGCATCTTCAATTTTCTTCCATTGCTCTTTATGCCTGTTTTGATACCTATACCATGCTGTTTTTTATTACTACAGCTCTTTAGTATAAGTTAAGGTCAGGAATTGTGATACCTCTGCATTTGATTTTTTTACTCAGTATTGTTTTGGTTATTCTGTATTTCTAATTCTTCCAAATAAATTTGAGAATTGATTTTTCTGTATCCATGAAGAATGAAATTGACCATTTTTTGGGGGGGTTGCATTGAAATCTGTACAGTGCTTTTGGCAGAATCGTCATTTTAATTATGTTGATTCTGCCTATCCAAGAACATGGGATGTCATACCATTTTCTCAGATTTTCTTCTATGTTCTATAATTTTCATTGTAGAAGTCTTTTGATCATTTGTTAGATTAATTCTTGAGTATTTTAATTTATTTTATTTTATTGAGGTTATTGTTAATGGGATGGATTTCCTGATTTATTCTTTGGAAGAATCATTGTTGGAATATAGGTAAATTATTGAATTATGGGTATTGATATTATGTGGGGGGCTGCATTGTCCCCCGGGAGCCGATCAGGAGGAGGGTGAGTGCTGATGGCTGGAACCCGGGTCCCCCCTCGTCCGGGGACCCCTTCCCTCCCAGCCGGGGAAACGAGGCAACCACACGCAGCTGATGGCAGCTCAGAATCCGTTTATTATCAAGGCACACAGGTTTTTATATATGGAGGAGGGGAGACAGCCAAGGAATCAATACTCCTTCTAAGGGAGTTGCCAGGGGTTATGCAGATTTTGAGTACAGACAAACAACTAGGTAACAGCACATTCCAATCCATTCTAACTCTTTGCATAACAAAGCAGGCCCTAGCAGCCCTTCCTGAAGGAACTTATGGAAATAGTAACAAGATCGCCCTAGGGCAGCTGTTGAAAAAGGGGTGAAGGCTACACCGCAACAATTCCCCCTTTTTATTTTATTTGAAAGCGTCCAGGATCTGCCTTAGGTTGTGGAATGCGATAACCCTCTTTACCCGTCATGGGGATGGGCAACAGCATGGTTGCTTCCCTGGCTTAGGTCAGCAAGGCATCCAGTCCATCGTCATTGATTCAAGGACTCATGTCTCTTTTAACATACAAAATCATACTTTGGCGGGGGGGGGTCTTGCCTTTGCTGCTGTGCCAGCAGGATATTGTATGATTTTTAGTCTGTTGTTGCTGCCATCAGCTGTAAGAGCGATAAATGAGGAAAATTATATCTAAGCTTAACACTCTAATCTAGGCACCAATGCCAGATCAATTTTTTAAGGGCTTTTGACATCCTGGTAGCAAGCCAAATAAAGACATAGGTGGAACTCTACTCTCAATTAGAGCCATAATTTTTCTAATTAACAAAGTGGTTAAATTTTTAAACTTGTTGTTCCCATGGCCTCTCACCATCTCACTTAGATGAGATATAGACTAGACAAATTGTGCATAGTATAAGAAACAGGTGTTACGCAAATATCTTTGAACAGTGGGGAACAATACATGTGAAAAATCATAACAGCATTATGTCTGCTTGCAAATGTTCATTAATTTGTTATTGAGTCCTTAGGGCAGTCGTAGTTTGGCTGAACAATCTATTTACCATTGTCCTTGTAGCCACTGAATGGTGCGTAGCCAGTCCCACGGCCGCAGCAGCTGCAGTTGCATCCACAATGGCTGTCACAATAGCTGCTGTGAATCCGAAATCCCTTTAGGTTTGATAGAGCTGAATGTTTTGGGCATTCACCTTTACTTTCACTGGAACAGGAATTGTTGCGGGGACACGGAGGAGGGAGGAGTCAGGAAATCCCTTTTAGCAGGAACAAAGCTCAGTAGGATTCCGTATCATTTTGATGTCCCATCAGAAGCAGAAAATTGATGTACAAATCATTCCGGAATCTTTTGGGGACCATCATTTTTCTGTGGAAAAACACAAACACTACCTCGATCCCAGATTAAGACCTGGTCGGGTCCATGTCATTGGTTATCAATGGGATCTTTTTACATGACTTGTGCATAGGATCGGCCACTAGGATGCCAATGGCGATTGGTTGCGGGTATTATTGTTAGCATCCAAAATTTAAAAATTAAGAATAAAAGGATATGATTAAGTAGGTCTCATGGGGCAGTATATTCCCCCTTTTTGTTTTTAAGTAGATTAGTTTTGATGGTGAGATGTGTACGATCTGTAATGCTTTGACCCTTTTTTTAAAAAAATCTGTATTTTGATCTAATCCTTATGAAACTTTTAATGTTCCCAATCACTTTAAACCTTTTGTACTCTTTACATATAGAATTACACCTGTTAGAATTTTAGTTCTTAATAACCTTGCTTTCTTTTAGTGAAGACCCAGATTAAAGCAATCTTAAATTATCTTTTTAGCTTTCAATCTATAAAAGCACATTTACTAAACCCAAATATATGTTATCTTATAGAAACACTCTAAACATTTATAGAATATTTTATTGGTCGACCACCTAGAAAACAAATATGTAAGTTAGTAATTTTTTGTATTGAAGAAAAGTCCTGGAAATACTGAATGAAACATTTTAAACATTTATAGAATATTTTATTGGTTGACCACCTAGAAAGCAAATATGTAAGTTAGTACTCTTAAATATATCTTTATTCTGATGTTTAAATGGTTTAGATTGAACCCTTTTTTAAATGTTTAAGTCACGTGAATTAAGTCATTTGGATTTTTTTTTAAATTTAATTTATGAGCGCTCATTTATAAGCCAATTTATTATATATTATATTTATAATATATTTATTATATATTATATATATTATATATTATATCCTACGACTGTGCTATATTCATTTATGAGCTCTAGAAGTCTTCTGGTGGAGTCTCTCAGGTCTTCTAGATGTATGTTCATGTCATTGGCAAATAGAGTTTGATTTCCTTTTTTCCTATTCTTATCCGTTTGATTTCATTTTCTTGCCTGATTGCTCCAGCTAGGGTTTTGAGGACTGTATTTAAAAAAAGTGGTGAGGGTGGACAACCTTGTCTTGTTTGAATTTAGTGTGAATACCCTCAGTTTTGCTCCATTTAATACATATTGGCTGTGAGGTTGACATAAATGGCCTTTGCAAGGTTAAGGTAAATTTGACCCCTAATTTTTCCAGTATTTTGAATATGAATGGGTGCTGTATTTTATCAAAGGCTTTTTTTCTGCATCAGTTGAGATTATCATGTGGTTTTTGTCTTGAATTATGTTTAGGTGATGAATCACATTTATTTATTTGCACATATTGAACCAACATGCATCCCTAGAATGAAGCACACTGTTCATTATGTATTATGTTTTTGATTTGATTTTGAACACATTTTGCTAGAATTCATTAAGAATTTTTCATCAGGGATATTGGTCTATAGTTTTCTTGATGCGTTTTTATTAGGATTTGGTATCAGGGTTATGGTTTACTTATAAAATGTGTTTGGGAGGGTATTATCCCTTCAATTTCATGGAATAGTTTAATAAAGAGAGATATTATTTCTTCTGTAAAGTTTTAGTAGAACTCAGCCGAGAATCTATCAGGTCCTGGACTTTTTTTTCTTTTGGAAGGTTTTAATTGCTGTTTCCATTCCATTGTTTGTTATTAGTCTGTTTAGGGGTTTTGTACCATCCTGTGTTAATTTGAGGGTGCTGTGTGTGGCTAGTAATTTTTCCATGTCTTCCAGTTTATCTAGCTTGGTGGATCTTCAAAGTAGGTTCTGATGATCCTCTGGAAGGTAAGTGGTTATATCTATTTTCCTCTCTGATATTGTAGATTTGCTTCTTTTCATTCTTTCTTTTGGAGACCTTGGATATGGGATTATCAATTTTATTTTTTCAAAGAGCCAGCTTTTCATTTCATTGATATTTTTTGTATTGTGTTTTAATTCTCAATTTCATTGATTTAAGCTCTGATCTTGATTATTCCCTGTCTTCTACTAGTTTTAGTATTGGATTGTTCTTACTTTTGTAAGGACTTGAGGTGGAGCATAAGCTTATTTATTTGTGATGTTTCTAGATTTTTGATGTAGGCACTTAATGTTATAAATTCTCCCCTAAGAATGCTTTCACTTCACTCCAGTCAGAATGGCAAAGTAAAGAATACAAACAACAACAAAAGCTGGAGAGATTGTGGAGAGAAAGGAACACTTCTACATGTTAGTGGGACTACAGACTAGAATAGATAATCTGGAAAGAAGTATGGAGACTCCTCCAAAAAACTAGGGATGGTGCCACCATATGACTCAGCTAATCTACTCCAGTGTATTTTCCCAGAAGATATAAAATCTGCATATTACAGTGAAACAGCTACATCAATGTTTGTAGCGGTATAATTCACAATAGCTATATTATGGAATCAACCCCTATGTCCTACACCAGATGAATGCATCCATGTGAGATATATATACAATACATAAACACACACACACACACACACACACACACACACCACAATGGAGTCCTACTCAGCTATTAAAAAGAATGAAATCATGGGTTTTTCAGGTAAATTGATGGAAATGAAAAAGTTATTCTGAGTGAAATAAATCAAAATCAGAGATTCAAAGGTCAAATATTTTCTCTCATATGTAGAAGCTACAGTAAAACTAATAGGGTAAAAGATGGTCAACTTTATAAAAGGGACTCACTAAAGTTGAAATAGCACATGATCTATGGGAAAATCTAGTTTTAAGTGAGGACGAGGGGAGGAGTGAGTGGGAGGGATGGGGAGGAAAGAATGGGGCTATAAATACTGTATGGTAAGTTTTACTCCCTTGAGAAGCTAAGTAATGCTCACACAGGCATTTAAAACTAAAAAGTTTAAAAAATTACTATATATGAACATATATATTAATATCATTAATCAGGGGGACTGCAGTAAAGGTTTAAGACCAGGGAGTGGGAGGGATTCTGGATAAGGATTTGGTTCAAGTTACATTGTCACTACCTGCAAATATATGAATGTGTAACAGCTAATTACTATGTAAGACTATGTTGCACCAATTAAGAAAAAGAAAAGGAAAAAAGAAAATAGAAATAATGTCAAAGTTAACCCTTTGTTAAGTATAAATACAAAGAACCAAGAAAAAAAGTTTGTTTTTGTAAAATCTTTTTACACACAGTACCAAAAACAGTGACTAAAATATTGTTTTTTATATTTGAAAAAAAATTTAAAACAATGAAAACTCTTTATTGACATTGATTCATTATATGAGATTTCTGATTAATCTACCACATTATTTAAATTATTCTCTTCATTAAAATTATTTCTGCATGGTGATTTAAGTCATTCACCAGAAGATAATGACAGGAAAGGGCATGTAAGAATTATTTCTAATATTCACTGATGAAGCTCATACAGTGTTTATGTAATCATGAAGAAATTATGAGGTATTGACACTTTTACCTCTGGGATTTCTTACTGAATATGATCTAAATCACTAGGCCAAAAGAATACTATAAAGGTATTTGTTGTCATATAAATTGAGTCACTAAAAAATACTATTTAGTAAATAACAGAAAGACCAGCAGAGGGAAGAGAAAGGGGTTTAGGGGGGATACTAGGGACTGAATTAGAATGTTATACTGCATGCTTTTCAAAAACTTAATATTTACCCTATTGTTAAATATATCTAAAAAGAACAGAGGGTGGGATGAAAGGAGGCTTGTGGAAATACTGAAACTGAGTTGTACATACTTACAAAATCCTGTAGTTTACTTATGTTAACTCAGTTTCAGTATTTAGTGACTCAATTTATATATATTAATGAGATCCTCTATGATATGTTCATATACGGACATGAGCAAGTTAAGTATGAGTCCTTCCATTACCTTTCCCTACTTCGTTCCTACTTCCTCCTTTAGCCTCCCCTTTGACCATTTCTCTATTCTTTTCCTTGTTTAGGTTTAGCTTACATATATCAGAGAGAACATTGTACCTTTGGGTTTTTTTGAGTTTGGTTTATTTCACTTAGCATGATATCCTCCAGCTCCATAAATTTGCCAGCAAATAATACAATATAATTCTACCTTATGACTGAGTAGTGCTCTATTGGGTGTATACATCACATTTTCTTTATCCATTTATCAGTTGAAGGGCGCTTTGGTTGTTTCCATAGCTTTGCTATTGTGAATTGAGCTGCTATGAGCATTGATGTGATTGTGTCACTGTAATATGCTGATCTTAGTTCCTTTGGATATACCAAGGAGTGGGATAGCTAGGTCAAACAGCAGATCCATTCCTAGCTTTTCGAAGAATCTCCATACTGCTTTCTAGAGTTGTACCAGTTTACAGTCTCACAAAGAAAGTATTCCCATCAACAAGTTGGTTTTTTTTGTGTTCCGGATTATTGGAATTCCAACCAGAAGGAGGTGAAATCTCAGTGTAATTTTAATTTGCATTTCTCTAATTGCTAGTTTGTTGAACATTTTTTCATATATTTGTTAACCATTTGCATTTATTCATTTGAGAAGCATCTTTTTAGTTCTTTTGCCATTTATTGATTGGGTTATTTGTTTGTTTGGGCTTAAGTTTTTTGAGTTCTTTGTGTACCCTGGATATTAATGCCCTGTCTGAAGTGTGGAAGGCAAAGATTTTTTTTCCCATTCTGTAGGTTCTTTTTTCATGCTCTTAATAGTTTCCTTTGCTATTAAAAAGTGAGTGAGCTTTTCAATTTGATGCCATCCATTTATTGATTATTCCTTTTACTTCTTGCACATTGAGGGTCGTGGGCCAATGTGTTGGAGTCTTGGGCCTAACTTTTCTTCAGATAGATGCAGGATTTCTGGTCTAACTCCTAGTTTTTGAGCCTCTTTGAGTTGAGTTTTGTGCAAGGTGAGAGATAGATATTGAACTTCATTCTACTGCATATGGATTTCCAGTTTTCCCAGCACCATTTGTCAAAGAGTCTTTTCTCCAACCAAAGTTTTGGCTCCTTTGAGGTAAATGTAATTATGCAGGTTTGTCTCAGGGTCTTCTATTCCATTGGTCTTCATGTCTGTGTTAGTGCCAACACCGTGTTGTTTTGGTCAAGATAGCTCTGTAGCATAATTTGAAATCTAGTATTGTGATGTCTACAGCTTTGCTTTTCTTGCTTAGGGTTGTGTTAGCTATTCTGGGTCTCTTATTTTTCTAAATGAATTTCATGACATTTTTCTAATTTTTTGAAGAACATCATTGAACTTTTGATGGGTATAGCATTGATTCTCTATAGTGTTTTAGTTAATGTGGCTATTTCCATTATATTAATTCTCCCTACCTAAGAACATGGAAGGTTCTTATGTACCTTCTAATGTCTTCTTCAATTTCTTTCTTTAGTTTTTATAGTTTTATTGTAGAGATCCTTCACCTCTATAGTTAGATTGATTCTCAAGTATTTTATTTTTTGAAGCTATTGTAAATGGAGAAATTTTCTTAACTTCTTTCTCAGTAAATTCATCATTGGAATAAAGAAATGCAACTGATTTGTGAATGTTGATCTTATATACTGCTACATTGATGAATTCATTTATGAACTCTAGAAGTCTTCTGGTGGAAGTTTTTGATTTTCTACATATATTATCATGTCATCAGTAAACAGCAATAGTTTGAGCTCTTTTTTGCCTACTCATATCCCTTTAATTTCCTTTTCTTGCCTAATTGCTCTGTCTAGAGTTTAAGGACTATATTGAATAGGAGTGATAAAAATGGATATCCTTGTCTAATTGATGTTTTTGGAGGAATGGAAGCTATGGATATTAAAAAATCCAGTCAAGAAAGATGATGATCATTCTACATAAAACCACAGGTGAGGAATGGAAACATATAGATTGTTCATCCACTAACACATTTTTTTATGCAGGTGTTTCCTAAAGAGCAAGTAAGTTCTGATATCTGATCAATTCTGTAGAATCCCATTGTATGCTTAATTCTTTGCTACTATACTTATTACCTAGCTGAATAATGTTCTCCAAAAGGGCAAAATGTTTATGTTTGCTTCATGAAGTAAATAGCAGATGGGTTAAAAGTGACATATAAAATTATAATTGATGCCTATACTTCTAATAATTTAAAAATATCTTAGTGTTGTTTTGATTTCAAGAATGAACTTAATTGCAAATTCTGAGCAAGTTTGTTGTGCATCCTTTTCAGTCCTTCAGTCCTTACTGAGTATACACATAGCACATGGTACACAGTTTCATTCCTACTAAATTGTATTTTTTTCTTTTCTTTTTTTTATAATGAGAAACGGAGAGTGTGTGTGAGTTTTTTTATTATTATTATTTTCTCATCTGGTTTTTGTTTTTCCTCCACCTAGTTGTGTATGTGGTTCTGGGGACCAAACCTGGGTCCTTGAGTATGAGCCACCTCTGATTCACCTCTCCAGCCCTCTAAATTATCTTAAAGGATTATACATATATATGTAATATATATATATATAATATTATATATATTAATATGTAATAATATATCTATTATTATTTAATATATATGCATATATATTATTTATTTATTCTGATTATATTTTATATTTTTCCTCAATTTTTTTTAATTTTGTTGTATGTCCTTTTACATATTTTGATTTAGCTTGTGGCCTATTTTGTTTTATTTAAAGCCAAATTCAATTCATGCATATTATTCTGCTCACAGACTTTTCATGATTTAGCATTCTACTTGAAGTACAGTGAACTGCTATACAAACCCAGTTCCAGTGAACTGCGATACAAGCCCACCTCTCAGGACTCGCGGATGTAATTGGCTTGTTCCCTCCAGCCACCCTGATCACCTTGCTGTTCCTTGAAGAGGCCAAGCACACACCCACTCCAAAGCTTCAAGGCTCTTTTACTTCAGTTACCCCTTGACTAGATATCCTATTGATAACAGCCTGCTTACTTCCTCTTGGAAATTGTTGACATGCCACATTATTAGAAAGGCCTTGTGCAATAGGTAGAATTATTTCCCCAAATCATGTCCAAGCTTTAATTCCCAAAAACTATCAATATGCTGAGTTAAAAACCAAGAAGGAATTAAAGTTGCTCCTGGAAACAATGTCATCAGTCATCTGAGCTTACGATAAGTAGGTTATGAAGGCTTGGAGGGATCCCAGTGTAAACAAAGGATGCTTCAAAGTAGAAGTGGAGGTGAAAAAGGTCAGAGTGATGCTCTGTAAGAACTTCACTTTGGTAGAAGTGCATGAACCAATGAGTAAAGGCAGCCTTCGAAAGGTGGAAAAGTTAATCAGACAAATCTTCCTTCAGAGCCTCAAAAAAGGAACTTAGACCTCCTGACATCTTGAGCCCTGGGGGGCTCATATTAGATTTGTAGTCTGTAGAAGTAGAAGATAATAAATTCATATTGCTATAGGCCACCAAATTGTGGTAATTCGGTATAGCTGCCATGGAAAACCAATACACTTTCCTAGATTTGCTTATATAAAATCTCACACTTGACCCATCGCTTCACTATTCCATTTCTTATTTCACTTCATTTTGTAATGTTCATTATCACCTAACACATGCTATAGTGTAACACAATATAAAGTAATATATATGTGCATATTATTATTGATATTCATATATCTAAAGTACTCTATCTTTTTCCAGCAGATTTTTATTCAAGTCTTTATCTGACACATTTCTATTGACTTTCTGAGATTAAGCATGAATTTTTCTCCTTTATAAACTCTTATGGAGTCCTGTAACTTTCTTGAAAATTTTTTTACAACATGTAATCTATTGCGTGCACTTACTCTGCTTACACAGCTGAGTCTGCAATTAGAGTATTAACTTTTGTGAGGAGGATTACATTTTGTTCATCTTACAACTATATTGAGTGTACTCACTCTTTCAAAATATGTAGCTTTTTCTCCTAACTTTCAGGTAAGAAAACAAGACAGATAAGTATACAGGAAAACAAATATAGGAAGTAATACCTGCTGGGAATTATTGGAAAGAATTCAAAATAGAGAGTCTGGGTGTAGAGAGAAGACGGAGGAGAGACATTTGTTTTTTGTTATTTTTTAAATTTTTAAAAATTTTTTTATTCAGAAATTTATTTGTTGAACAATCAAACAAGCTTCTAATGAAATTATATATATATATATATACATATATATATAAATTCTGAAAATTAGATTTACCCCGAAGAGCCCCCCTAATTACCTACTTATCCTTCTCCCTCCCTCCTTCCCAATACATCTCTGCAAATGCCTTAGGTTGTATGACATTACACCTTATCCAGATTTAAAACATGATAATAGACCTCCTTTTTCAATGGCCAGGGTCTAGTTCCAGCTTCCACAGATGAGTGAAGACATTCGACCCTTGTTTCTCTGGGTTATGCTTATTTCACTAGGCATAATTTCTTTCATAGCCATCCATTTACCTTCAAAGGCTGCAATATCATTGTTTCTAATTGCTGAGTAAAACTCCATGGTATATATGTACCACAGTTTTTGGATCCATTCATCCAGTGAGGGGCATTTTGGTTGTTTCCATAATTTATCTATTGTAAATTGAGCTGCTATGAACATCGATTTCGCTGTGTCACTGTAGTGTGCTGATTCTAAATCCCTTGGAAAAATATCCAAGAGAGGAGGAGAGGCATTTGTAAGACTGCAAGTTGTGTTAGAAAGGTGTGTGTAAGAAGCTGCCATTTGAGATGAGGTCTGAACAAGAACAGGGTAGCTATGGACTATCTGAAGTACAGGAATTCCAGAAAAACAGAAAGTTGGTATAAAGAGCCAAAATGGGAACAGGCTTGGGATGTTGGAGTAACAGGAGAAAGGAAAATGTGGTGGGACCATAATGAACATGGTGGGAATAGTATGGATTAAATTGAAGAGGAATCACATTGGCAGAGTGGAGTGTGGAGTTTGAATTGTATTTTAAATGAAATGAGGATCTATGAGAGTGTTTGAAGTAGGATATAACATGATCAGTTTTATACTTTAAAAATACTATTGCTGTTGTAAGGCAAGAGTAGAAGCAGGAAAATTAATAAAGCTATGATTACAATGATGCAAGCTGGAAAAAAGGGTGGTGTAACCTACTGATGAGATGGCTTAAATACCAGTATCTGTTCAGGCATAATTTAATCAGGAGGCTGGTAAAACTAGAACTTCTGTCCTTCACTTATATGGCCATACTGTGAGACCATTTACCTCATCCTATATTCACAGTTATATAAATTTTTTAAGAAAGAAGGACAGAGAGAGAGAGAGAGAGAAACAATTTTATTTAGTTTTTCATGTGGCTTTCCTTGCTCCAAGACTGCTGCGTACATGCACTCACGCATGCCAGGCAAGCGCTGTAACCACCAAGTCACTGCTCCAGTCGCTAATTTTTTAGATAAAACATGGTCCCAAATTGTATAATATTCAGGTTCCATCAAATCTGAACTTAAGTTCTCTGGGACTTGTAATACAAAAAATGTTGTTAAATATATAAATATATTAACATAAACTGTAAGCCATAGGGGAATTATTAATTTCACACACACACACTTTCTGCCTTAAAAGATTTAACACCTGGATGGAATAAAAAGTCCCATAAATCATGTAGGTCAAAATTCCAAAGGTCCCAAGGACAATTGGCTCCAGAATTGAGTAACCAATTTGATTACCATAGACTTTAGTTCCAAAGAAGCTTGACTTGAACCAATGAGTAGTTTTCTTGAAAATTATTTACTCAAATTTTTTGTCTATTTTTTGGGAAAAGACTGAAGCTGCTCAGACTTGAAGTAACTATTTCAATCAAAGAGTAGTTTTCCATCAAAATACATGGGTTACCGCATAAAAGAACACTTCCATATATATCAGATCCATCTGGATGATAATGATCATTAGTTAGGAAGAGGAACATCTTTGTTTTCCAGTGTATAATCCTATGAAGTCTGTGTAGTCAATTATGGTTTTTTACGTGTCTTAATGTGCCTTTCTAACATATGTGAATATACCAGTGACCTTAATTCTTTTTTTTAAAGAGAGAGGGATAGTGAGAGAGAGAGAGAGAGACAGACAGACAGACAGACAGAGAGAAAGAATCAGTTTCATCCAGTTTTTTGTGTGGCTTTCCTTACTCAGATACCTTGTTGTGTACATGGTGATGCCGTTTGAACTGGGGTCCTGGCGCATGCCAGGCAAGTGCCATAACCACCACTCCAGCCCCATTAATTATTTATCTGTTCTATGTACCAATGACACTTTCATGCATACACCAAAATCTGCAATTTTAAAGCAACAATTTAGATGAATCTTGGCATAAACTCATAATACACCCTCCCATACTATGTAGAAGCAGATTTATGTATAGAAAAAACATAGTGATTGTCAAAACAATAACACCTTTATCTATGATTCTTTATTTTTTTATATTTTCAGGTTTTATTTGTACTACAAAATATTACAAGTGGATATAAAGAATAGTACAAATGAAGTAGGTTAATTCATATACCACTACTCATTCCCAGAGATAACCACTGAAAATAATTGTATATGGATACTTGTAGATGATACACACATGTGTGAACACATTGTGCACACATACTAACACATGTGTATATGTATTTGTTATATAAATATGAAATCAGTCTATACAGTTGCCTACAATATTTCCACTTGGAATAGAGCATGCACATGAATCTGCATGAAATCTTTTCTTTCCTTTCCATTGGCAACTATGTAGTTTTCCATAATAATTTTCTTTGTTAATGCAATCATTCACTTATAACATATTTAAGTTTGTTTTCTCTCTTCCATACAATTATTAATTTGTTATCATAAAAATTTTTGTGCATGTATTGAAGAATATTCTGGAAACGTTCATCAGAAGAGGAATTGCTAAGATAAATACAATTCATATTTTGCATTTTGATAATTAATGAATAATTTTTCAAAATGCTATACAAATTAATTTTTCCTTCAAAACTGTTTGACAATATTCTTTTTTCACATACCGGCCAACTACTAGGGAAAATTATAGTTTTTAAAATAAAATTTTCTTCTTCTACTTACAATTTACTTACTTTGATTAGCATTTCTTTTCTTTTCTTCTCTCTCTATTGTTATTCCAGTGTCAAATTTTAAAATAGCCTCTCAAATATAAGACTTCTTATATGACCAAAGAAAGCAAGCAGTATATTCATTTCTTTCACTCCTTATATTTATTCTGAAGTTCACATCTCAGTAGGATCCTTGACTTTGTGGTCCCTTTAGAACTTACTTTTAAATGCTTAAAACCGACATGCAATTGAAATTCTACGATTTTCTTTAATAATGGCCTGTGGGGGGGCTGGAACAGTGGCTCAGCAGTTTCGGCGCTTGCCTGGCAAGCACGAGGACCCGGACCCGGGTTCAAACCCCAGCACCACGTACACAACTAAGTGTTGGAGCAATGAAGGCCATGTGAAAAACTAAATAAAGTTGTTTCTCTCTTTCTCTGTCTCTCACTGTCCCTCTCTCTTTAAAAATAATAATAATAATAATAATAATGGCCTGGGAATCTCCTTCCCAGCTTGCTGTAAGAGCCCCTTTTGGAGATGCCATGTCTTCTTTTTAGCATTAATGATTCTAGGAGCAAATATATTTTAATGAATACTGAGAAAGAACTTACAGGAAATCAATTGATTCAGACATCTGAAAATTATTTATTCTAACCTTACATTTGATTCCTCATGTGTAAAGATCTAGAATATTAGAATAAAATATTTTTTCTGATAAAAATCATTTTTATTAAGGAATATACCCTGAATTCTGAGTGTTTGTAAAAAACTCTCACTCTTCCCTTAGCATAAACTTCTAGGATCATTCTATCTCCGGTATTTAGTTTTCATGACAATGTCCTTTGGTGTGGGTCTTTCTTCATGTATTGTGTCACAGACTCCATAATTCAACAAACAGATTTTAAAGGAAAATTTTCTTAATTATTGTGATAATTTCCTTCTTTTTATTTTTTTCTTTAGTTTTTTGGAAGATTATTCAGAAAATAAATTTGAAAGATTATCTGCTCTTACTCTATTTTCTCTTTATTTTTTTCCTGTGAGATTTCTTCAAATTTAAGTTGCAAGAATTTCATCTTTGATTTTTAGGAGCACTTTCTTAATCTTCATTGTTTGACTATCCTTTTTTGTTTTCTTAATAGTATTTTGCTTATTTACATAATGTAATATTTTCTTTTCTCTATGATAATGTTAAATATAGGACTCTTCCCACTACCCAAGATTCTTCTGCACTTAAAGTTTAACTTTTCCTTTCCCCTGACTTCTACCTTTTATATTAGTGGATTTTGTTGAATATCTGGCAATTCTTGGCTCTCTAGTTTTAATTGCAATACATGAAAATGTGATTAACATTTTGGTGTTTGTGCATTACTAGGGCATAAAAGCCTTCTTGACTATGTGCTTTTTTTGTTTGTTTGTTTTCTGGGGAAGTTCTCATTTTGATTTCTTTCCCCACATGATGAATGTAAAGTCTCTCATAAGTTAAGGTTTAGTTGATATTTGGACTAGAGGTTACTCTCTTGTTTTCATTTATCTGCCACCTCTTCCTACTCTGCTCTTAATTTCCCTGAATACAACTCCTCCACTGTAAATTTCTTCAAAGAGTGAAAAACTCTGCTTATAAAATCAGGAAGGGGTCTGGACCTGGCTCTTTTGCAGATGATCACTGGATTTAACTGCTTCTCAGACATTGAAATATTCCCTTAGCTGTAAATTTTCTGTGTCCCCTTGTCTTCAAATGTAAAAAGTGCCTTGTCTTTCTGAAGCTTTATTGCAAAAACCATTCTGCTTTTTATTTTCCTCAAGTGCCAAACCAGCTCCCTTCACATCTGCATATACTTGTAGAAGAAACAAAAATTTGATTTCATTTTACATATTCTACAAAATCTGCATGTGTGAACTCTTCCTATCTCTTTGCCTTTGAAGATTTATGTTTTTAATTCCATTGCTGTCATTTTAGTATAGTTTTGGGAGGATTCAGAGATAAATATGTGTGCTAAATCTTCAAAGGTTAAAGTTAAGCCTTAATTCTGATTTGTAAATTCAATTATAGATTAATGATCTTTTTTACTAGGATTCCTGTTGTATCCAATACTTAAAATTTATTCACGTTAGTCCTATACATTTTTGCTAAGTATCGTACGAGTTCATTGTTTAGTAAAATATATTGTACCAATCAAAACAAGAATTTTTTAAAACATTGTCTTTCATGTGGTACTTTCATTTCCACAAATCTATCTTTAAAGAGTAGTTGAAAATTCACATTCAGAACCATGCCCAAAACTGAAAACTTTGTTTTATAAGAATCTATTTAGTATTCAAGAAGAAAAATATTTATAAAGTATGGTACATGCATTATTGACACTCAATTTATCAATTATCAATGTCTTGGAAACATAAGATATAAATTGATGAATGAACACAGAAGATGGAAAAGAATAATGATAAAATGCTGAATGGTTTTATATTTGCAAAGTATTATAATATTTTTATTAATTTTCCCATTTTCATTTTCCAAAGTTTACACAACATAAAATAATCCTTTTTTCTTTTGAATTAGATAAAAATATTTATATAATTTACCTGACATGGCAAGGAACTGAAAAAGAGTTATTGTTGTTTTCTAGCTGATTTTTAACCCATAAGGAATTTTAAAAATGAATACTAATAATGAAAATTCCCAAAATTATAGATTTCTTATTTTGCAACTGATCCAAGGCATTCATCATAAAAATTAAATAAGCAATGAAAAACACAGAGATTAAGAGGAATTTGTTCTTAATAAATATAAATAAAAAGGAACATTACAATTTTATAGATGCAGAGCTAAGCCTCAGAAAAATTAAATGTCTTTTGCAACATAAAGTGTCACTCAAGCTACTATGATTCTGTAAGTTTATCTTTACTGAAGGGGATTTGGTAGGAAAAGTCATCTTCAAAGAAGTTTCCAAAGTAGAGTCAAACCTTAAATATTCACAAATTTATGTTCAAATAGTCCAACTGGTTGATTGGGGATGTAGCTCCGCAATTTCTAGTATGTGCAAGGCCCCAGTAATGAAAAATAATACTTTTAACATAAAGCCAAAGATTATAAGAAGCAGTTGAGCTGTAATTGCTAATATAACTTGAAATTAAAAGGAATAAATGACATTAATTTTGATGTATTTTTTCTAACCATATTAAAATGATAGCACTACATTTGGAACGAACAGTCCAAAGATAAAAAGGGTCATTTGGGCCAGAATTTTCAAAAACTTCCTTCATTAAAATTCCACATAGCTCTTCATCTTTTGATATTCTAATCATTCTCCTTTAAGGATCTCTTCTCATCTTTTACATTTCTCTTCTTTAGTTATTAAATTGATAATTCTTCTAGAATCTTCTTGTCTCATGCATTAATGACTTTGTATGTGACTGTGTTAGTTCTCCAAAGTCAGTGTACTAGACTTCATGAACCCTTACAATATTTGTAAGATTAATAAATTTATTACTCTTTCTGTTTAGCATTTGTATTAGAAGATGTTTCCAATATTGGAAAATCAGAAAAGATTGTGGCATAGATGAAATAGTGCTCTGGTTAAATGGAATATATTAATAAACAATCAGGTCATTAATGAATACATTTGTGCTAAAATCATATTAGCTTCCTTGTCTACTGCTGAGGTTTGAATAAATGGCTCCCCTATGTGTAAATTTATTTGCACATATTCTCAATTGCTACAAACTGTTTTTGATTCAGGGTTGCAGTAGTTCTTCCTCTCAAATGAGCTCTTCATCATTGTTTGTTCTCTCTGGGGCGGGTGAATACACTGCACCCATTCCCTTGCTCACTCTCCCACCTGCCCTGGCCTTGCCATTCCTCCCACCACAAAAGTATCCTCTCCTCTTAACTACTTTCTTATAAAAATGTCTAACGTATGGGATGGGGAGGTGGCCCAGAGTGGAGTGCTTGCCTGGCATGCATGAGGACCTGGGTTTGATCCCCAGCAGCACATACATAATTAAGTGGAGGAAAAACAGAAAATATGAAAAAACAAAAATTAACTCTTTCATTTAAAAAAGCATGTCTAAAGTAGCAGAAGGTAAAGCTTAGGCAAAAATGAAATGAGCTATTTTATAAGTTGCATGAGTTTAAGGATGTAGATCCAACAGACTTTGTGAATTTCCCTTGTTAAAGTGAGTCTGCAGAACTTAGAACTTCACTGTGACATGTTATCATATTATCCCCTGCAGACACATATATTCAAAGGGAAGACACTTGTGTACAGGATGACTCTTTACATGGAGTTGTGATGTGCAGTCATCTCAAACTTTGACTTCCTCATTTTATTTTCTAATAACATCTGGGTGGGCTATCTTGAGAATG
Organism: Aplodontia rufa; assembly: GCA_004027875.1. Lineage (NCBI taxonomy): Eukaryota > Metazoa > Chordata > Mammalia > Rodentia > Aplodontiidae > Aplodontia > Aplodontia rufa. Next base: position 82,221 of record PVKS010003225.1, on the reverse strand, counting down.
TTCTGAAAAAAATTTCCTAGCACATTAGTTTTTTCATTTATTTTTCAATGCTTTCACTTTCTCAACAATTTGGGACACCACATAGTTTATGCTCATAGAATTAAGATATCATATTTGGTATTTTATATAGTCTTATGGGACTCCAAGTATCAATGCATATATTTAAAGCCAAAGTTTGGTCAAAATTCCAAGTCCTTGATGAGACTTTCTTGGCGTTTCCATTTTCTTTCTTCCCTTCCTTTCTTCCTTTCTTCCTTCATCTCATCTCTCTCTCTCTCATCATCTATCTCTTCTTTTTTAAATCATTTTCAAGAGAAAATGAACCACATTCTACCTTGGATTGAATGGGGGTAGGAGAAATATTTCCCTAAGGGGATATTTGGAAATATCTAAATATATTTTTGTCACATTTGTGGGATATAAAAGGGAACTGCTACTGGTATCCATTGGGCCAAGATAGAGAGATTATTAGCATTTTACACTGTGCCGTCTGAAGAAGATATAAACAATGTCAAAGTTGAGAAAAATTGCTGTCCATACCTATGCCCTCTGAAATTCCCTATCCACAAACCTCTTAAGTAATAAGTTAGCAAAAATATAAGAATGTCCAAGTTAAACTAAAAACTAGAAGATGCATGAATATGACTGTCCGTTCAGGTAAAATAAACATCAACTGGGTAAAAGCAACTTCCTCAAACCCCTAAAGTGTAAGTCTAATTATAAACTCTAAATAGTCCAAAATAAACACTAATCAAACTTGATAGATAAATTAATACTGTGGACCAATCTCAGGCAAGGCTCATGCTTTGACACTTTTCTTAACATTTTCCCTCCTTCCTGATGCTTAGATTGAAAGTGGATATCTAATTCTTATTCCACTCATTACTTAACAGGAACACTGAGGTCACAGCAAATAAAGCTCTATGAGTTAATGAGAACAGCTTTCGCCAAAGAGGAGGTATTTCTCCAAGTACATTGAGTGCTTCACATATATTAAGAAACCCCAGCTGAATCGATTTAATAATGTTGGGATTTACACAATTATTACAGAACCTTCATTATTCACCCAGTCTGCGCATACCACAGCACAAATGAACATCTCAGTCTGGTGGTATTAACATTGCCATTTTCTCACCCATTCCCAGACCATCTGCTCCATGCTGATCATTCACTGCTTTAACATTTAACAGTTACCCAACTGCAACTTAGCAGATTTGTGTACTTTTGAAAACAGCTGGTTTAATAACTGCTTCAGAGCTTTTGGATAAAGAAATTATTTTGTAGTGCTTTATAATAGTCTTTTTTTATCAGTGCCTCTGAGGAAAGAGTATTACACTTGCTCCATTTATGCATTTGCAATTGCTCATAATATTTCTTGTCACATTTGGAAACATATCTTCAGTATTTATAACACAATAATGCAGGAAAACTTTATTACCCTCCTTGTTTTTGCTATTCTTTTTTTTTTTAATGTCTCTGAGGACTGAAGTTGAAACCTTTGCATAAAACAATTTAGTGTACCACAGCTGTATAAATTTGAGGTGTCTCAATTCCCACTCAGTTTCTATGCCATACAAATTTTCTCTATCTCAGTCATGTTTCTCTTTTTCTACTTTGGTGAAAAAAGCGCACGCGCACGTGCGCGCGCGCACACACACACACATACCTGTTTGTTTGAATAATTCAGGGCTCTAATTACACATATTGCCACTGGGGAGTGTCTAAGATAACTTCATAAATCAGATACTCCATTGATGACCAGATAAGCCCTTAGCATTGCCTCTGGGTGCCTACATGTTAGCTATGGGTTATATATACAGTTTACTTCATGAAAATTTAGTAGAATATAACTTTTTCATGCTCCCTTCTCTATATATGATATTTCAACAAAATTTCAAAAAACTAAAACAAAAGGAGAAACTTGACTGAGTTCTAATACATTTAACCTAAACTATACACTCTTCAGTTAGACTGTCTTTGATCTTGATCTCTGACTATGACATCCACCCAGTATTTGACCATACCTCATTTTACACTTTGTATGCAGGAATACAAAGCTATTTTAAGTCCCTAACACAAATTGCTGTTTTACTGTTTATAATTTTTCCACAGGCTCTCTCTACCAGTGGTAAGGTTGAGGTAGGGTTTCTCTTCAAGAAGTCTCCTCACTTGAAACTCAAGTCATTATCAACAACAAGTCAATAATACTTCATAACAGTATCTTTCATAGCTCTTAGCATTATTAAATCTCTGTTCTATATTGCTGTTCTTATTACATTGTATTCCCATTGATTTTTTCACATCATTGTCTTTCATAATAGGTAAGGTAAAGTCCCCATTTGTTATATTTAATCAGTTTGAAGATCAGTAAAATAAACCACTTTATTAATCCATAGAAATGGATAATTATTCAGATATGAACATGTTCTAATTAAATCATTATACCCAGGTGTGCTTAACAACTGGGGCACATCACAAACCCTTTTAATTTACTTTTTTTAAATTTTGAGACAGGGTCTAGCTAAGTTGCTTAGTGCTCCTCTAAGTTGCTGAGGCTGGGTTTAAATGTGCGATCCTCCTGCCTCAGCCTCTTGAGTTACTAGGATTACAGGTGTGAAACACCACCCCCCCACACACACAAATAAAGCATTTTTGAAGAAGTATTTTTTTATTTTCAAAGGTAAGGTATGTTACTAAATTTTTTATTACTATATAACATGACTTTACAACCTAATGGTACAGAAGGACAAGCACTCTTTGTGGCTCAGTTTAAGTGTGTAAGGAGGTTGGGACCAGCCTAGCTGAGTGCTTCTGGCTCAGAACCTACAATAAGGCTGCAGTGGTTCTCTGGGCTGAAACTGCAGTTTCCAAGAGGGCTTGGTCTTAGGGCTGTTGGCAAGACTTCCAATTCCTTTCTGACTGTTGACTTGAGTTTCAAGCTGTGTAGATTTCTCCATAAGACTGTTTGAATAAGTATTCCAAAGATATATCACTGGTTTCCCTGTAAGTGAAGACAGAGAGAGAGACAGGCTACATATATTACTTACTCTTGAAAGTCACACATTGTCTCTTCAGCAGCATTGTATTTTAGAAACAAGTTGCTAAATCTGACCCTCAATAAAAAGGAGAATAAACTAGCCTTCATCTTTCAGAAGCTTGTAAGGGCATGTGTGGACTCATTTTAAAGTTATAACAGTCTCACTAATGTTTGATGCTTTAAGAGCTTTCTATTAGTGAGATTCCTAATTCATCATATTAACCATTAGCATTCTAATTTGGCATTAAACTAGTATATATTATAACAAAGTAAAGTTGATCATAGTATATGAGAAACTATTTTTTTCACTAACAATAAATAAAATAAAGAGCAATTGCACTGATAAAATGTCTTCTGATTCTTGCTGCTCAATGAACAAATACACAGAAGGAAAAATGTTTGTTTAGTTACTTTTTGATTTATCTACTTGTCAAAATTAAGTTCTCTCTAATATTAGAAAAAATTAATAGCTTATAGAAGTAGTTATTGAAAATACCATACTTTCCTTGAAAAAATTTTAATGCTCTAAAGATGTCCTAGAACATAAGTGCTTTCTAACTGCTCTGTTTGTTATCTTTCAGATGTAGTGTTGGGGTCTGACCTTTGCTTTATCAGCTGCCCTGGATCTTGTTGCTGTTTGCATAAGCTCCTTCGGGAGGGGCTGATAGATTGTACATTGTTAAGCTTGAAAAACAGGGTGTGGACAGGGGCTTCAGACTTTTCGAATTGGTATCACCTGCCAATTATTCTAGATCCTTCAAAAGGCGCACTTAGAGGCTTATTGATCAAACCTGTGCCTCCGAAATCCAGGTGTGGCAATGAAGGAGCTAATGTAGAGAGGCCTCAAGGGGGCGGGGTGAAGGCCTTTGAAAAAGAAGCTCCAGCCAGCAGTCGAGAGCTCTCGCACTTTTCTGCTGGACGTGGTGTCCCTGCTCCTTTGGAAGATGAGCTCTTGCCAGCAGCCGAACCTGCCTGTGCCTCGATCCTGAACTTCCCAGCTTCCAGAACTGTGAGTAATTGCTGTCCATGTTTGTTCTGGGGTGCAGTCTTGCAGCGTTGCCTTGACTTGTTTGAGATCACCCAATGTTAGGCATTTTGTCATAGCAGCACAAATGGATGAATAGACTAAGACATTTATGTTGCCTTGAAAGAGAGATGTAAAGCATGGATGTATAAAAAGAGAAGTAAAGTTTGAACAAAGAAAGACCATTTCGGGTCTCCGGCCTGTGGTTTTTCTCATCCCCAGCCCGTCCCTCAGGTCAGAACCCTGCTAGACAGGGACAATATAGGATCATGGCATCATCAAAAAGGGACAATTTGACTTCCTCTCTTCCTGTGCTTATCCCTTTGATTTCCTTCTCTTGCCTGATTGTTCTGGCTAGCATTTCAAGAACTATGTTGAAAATGTGGTCAGGGTGAGCAGCCATGTCTTGGGCCAGATTTTAGTAGAAATGTTTTCAGCTTTTCTCCATTTAATATTATAGTAGCTGAGGGTTTGTCATATATGGCCTTTATATAATTAAGATATTTTCCTTTGATCCCTATCTTCTCCAGAGTTTTGAATTTAAATGGGTGCTGCATTTTATCAAAGAATTTTTCTACATCAATAAAGATCATTATAAGTTTTTTTTCATTAATTCTGTTTAAGTAATGAATCACATTGATTTGTGTATGTTGAACCAGCTTTGCATCCCTGGGATGAAGCTCAGTGGATCCTGATGAATTTTCCTCTTGATGTATTTTTAAATGCAGTTTGCTAGAACTTTATTAAGGATTTTTACATCTATGTTCATCAAGGAAATTGGTCTCCAGTTTTATTTATTTATTTTTTTTGATGTGTCTTTGTTCAGTTTTGGTGTCAGAGTTACGGTGGCCACTTAAACAGGGTTTGGAAGAGTTCCCTCCTTTTCAATTTGTTAAAATAGCTTAATAAGGACAGGTGTTAGCTCCTCCTCATCAGTGTGTTAAAACTCAGCAGGAAATCCATCAGGTCCTGGGCTTTTCTTCTTTGAAAGGCTTTTAATTACCATAGGGATTCAGTGCCTGTTATTGGTCTGTTTAGGATTTCAGTGTCATCCTATGTAAATTTGGGGATGTTGTGTGTGTCTAGATATTTCTCCATGTCTCCCATATTATCTAATGTAGAAAATAATGGTTTTTCATATATGTTCTGAAAATCTGAATTCCTCGGGGTCAGTAGTGGTTGCTCCCTTTTCATTGGTGATTTTGTTGGTTTGCTTCATTCCTTACATCTTTTAGTGAGATTGGCTAGGAGTTGGTCAATTCATTTAGCTTTTCAAAGAACAAGCTCTTTGGTTCACTGATTTTTTTTTTTAATTTTTATTTTATTTAATTTTTATTTTAAATTTCATTTATTTCAGCTCTGGTCTTAATTATTTCCTGCCTTCTGCTGGCTTTGGGATTAGATTGTTCTTCCATTTTTAAGGATTTGAAGTGGAACATAATCTTATGTATTTGGGAATCTCTCCTGATTTTTAATATATGCATTCAGTGCTAGAAGCTTTCCCCTTAGGAATGTTTTCATGCTGTCTTAGAGATTTTGATATGTTTTGTCTTCGTTCTCATTCACTTCTAAGAATTTGTTTATTTCTGCTCTCATGTCCACTTATATCCATTAATTTAATAGGGCATTATTAAATCTCCATGTACATGTGTATTTTCTGTTATAATTTCAGGTGTTAAATGCTAGTATCATGGCATCATGGTCTGATAGGAAGCAAGGGATAATATCTACTTCTTTATATTTGTTGAGGTTTCCTTTGTGTCCTAGAATATGATCTATTTTGAGAAGAATCCATGCACTGCTGAGAAGAAAGCAAATTCAGCCAATTTTGGGGTGGAATATTCTATAGATGTCTGTTAAATCCATTTGATATATGGAATTGTTTAGACTGAATATCTTTTATTTGTTTTCCTCTGATCTGTCTATTGGTTATAAAGGAGTATTATCATGTTGGAGTCTTTTAGTGGCTTTACATCATGCGGCATTTTTTCCATATATGTGGGAATATTGCTGTTTGGAGCATAGATATGCACTATGGTTATAACTTCCTGATGTATTGTTCCCTTTATGATGATGTAGTGGCCTTCTTTATCTCTTCTGATTAAATTTTAATTGAAATTACTTCATTGAATGTAAGTATTGGCCAACACTTGCTTGCTTTCTTGAACCATAACCCAGATAGATTTTTTATTTCATCCTTCACCCTCAATTTGTGGATATCTTGGAATGTAAAATATGTGTCCTATAACCAGCATATTGTTGGATTCTGGCTGTAGATCCAATCAGCTAATCTGTGTCTTTTGGTGCATTGAGAACATTCACTTTCAGAGTTAGGATATATATATGGTTGTGGTTTATACTCATCCTGTTTTATTAGTTCTGTGATTTCTTTGTTGTCTTTGGATAGAGTGAACTTTTATTGAATTTCCTGTTTGTAGTTATGGAGGTTACTTGTTCTTCTATATGGAGTTATCTTTAATGCTGGTTTTCTGTTCATTTTGCTGCAAGTTTGATCTTGACATAAAGTGTTTTTATTTCTCTTTTAAACACAAAGCTGCATTTTGCTGAATATAGTATTTTTGGCTGCAGATTATGGTCATTCAGACATTGAGAGTTTTCATTCCAGGATCTGCTTGGTTCTAGAATCTGAACTGAAAAGTCAGACGTGATCCTTATTTATTTGCTTCTGAATGTGATTTGGTGTTTCTCTCTTGCAACTTTTAATATTTTTCCTTGATTTACCTGCTATACATTTTGAATATGATGTGTCTCAGTAAGCTTCTCATTTGATTAGGCCCATTGGGTTCCATATCCACTTCCTGGATGAGCATATCAAATTTTATTCTAATATAAGAAATTTCTTCTTTAAGTATTCATTGAGAATGTTTTTTATGTCTTTCATTTGTGCTTCAATTTTTTCTTATATCCAAATTTCTCTTAGATTGTTTGTTCTGATTTTTGTGCCAGAGGTTTTGAAAATTCTGCTTATTCTCTGTGAGTTTATTTATTTTTGTCATTCACTTGCTCATGCTTATTCAGCCTATGCTCATTTTTGGAAGTTCTTTCTTCAAGAGCCAAGGATCTGTTTTCTATAAAAATTAGTTTATTATTTAATTCTTCCATTGTTCCTCTAATGTGATTGAATGAAGATTTTAGCTCTATTCCTTTTTCAGCATGTCTATTCATTTGATAATAGTGTTTTTCATCTCTTGAGTTTTCTCACTTAGTTCCTTCTTAAATGTTTTAGTTCATTGTTCCTTTTGAACAAATGGTTGATACCTTTTTCCAGGTTCACATCCCACTCCCTGCCCAAGGGTTCCTTAGTTGGGGAGTTGGGAGTTTGAGGCGATCCATTTCTAGTTGGATTCCTCATTTTTCAAGTTTTTTCTCTGGATCTTTGAATTAAGGTCCCTGTGAGGAAACAAGGCAAGTCCCCAGGTGTTTCTTCCTTGCAGGTCAAAGTGTCAGGTCAGACACCATTCCTCTGATGACCACTTTCTTCCAGAAAGCTGCTTCTGTCAAGAGCTTTGTTTTGCTTCACCTTTTGAATCTCACCTCTATGGTGCAGATCTGAAAGTGATAGAGGTGTGGGGAAGCAGGGGAGATTGATGACTCTCAGCAGGGTTGGGGGGCTTCACTGGTTCCCTGGTATTCTGGTTGTGGGACAGGAAATAGCAGACCTGGTAATGTGCCACTCTAGGACCTAGGATCCTTGGTGGCAGGCATGGGCCCATTATAACTGGATCTGGTGGGTATGTACTGCAGCTGGTTGGCTGTATCCAGTGTTTTCAGAGTGTCCTGGGCACCCACTGACCCTGAACCCAAAGCCTGGGCCTGCATGGCAGCTGGGTGGCTCTAAGCAGGGATCTTAAGGTATCCTGGGCACTCTCTGCCCTAGGACCCAGAAATGCTGTCAAAGGCTAGCCTCCAACCAAATGTTCCTAGAGAGACAGTTTCATTCTTTATATCCTGATCTTTCTTTGGATTATAGATATATATAAATAAGTAAAATACATAGAATTAATGAATACAAAAATATTAAAATGCACTGGCAATTTAAGTGACATCTTACATATAATACAATGGCCAACACTAGTCAGGTTCAAATTTCTGTTTCTGAACTATAAATAAAAGTAATATTTCAAACAACATGGAATCCAGATTTACAATCAAATACATTTTTTTAATGTTGATGATTAATTTAGCTTTTCATATAATTCAGGGAAAGTTCAACAGCTTTATAAACAATTAAACAACTGACCTCAGTTTTAAATTACAAAATTAGTTGTACTTATACATTAATCAACAAATAAATTCTAATATTTGTTTATTAATAAGCTAGTTATCTTCTTAAACAGGATTCTTTTAGTTCTTTGGTTTTTCTATAAGTTCTCTTTACTTATATTTTATTACCCATATTTTCTTCCTTTGTCCTTGTTTCAAGGCATATTGTACAAATATATTCATTTCAAAATTATTTAGCATGTTATGCAAAATTTTATGTAAATTTACTTACCAAAAATTTTTAAATTACCACACATTGTTTTTAACATTTAAGGGAATTTATGTGATTATTTGCTTATATTTTGGATACTAATTATTTGTCTTTGAGCATTAGAAATGGAAAAACAAGAAGCTTCTGTTTTGAGTCAAGATGGTAACAGGGTACTAGATTTATCTTCTCCCCTGAAACAAACACACCCCAGCAAACAAATGACACATATTGGAACTCGAGGCATTAGACATCAGACAACAAAGGAAATGAATCTTTAAGAGATGGAAAATAGACAAGCAAAATGGACAAAATTTGTAAGATAGAAAAAATAACTACAAAGAGTTGCACAGAATGAGAACCTAGAGATCTATAGAATCCAAATACAATGCTCAGGAGAGTAATGATCAAAGTATGCATGGGAGGAAACTGCCTGAAGCTAAGAAAAGAGTCTTCTGAAAGGTTCATGAGAAAGAATTCCCAGCTTTCATATAGGAAATGAAAAGTACCTGTTTCAACCAGTGAATCTAGAACCTACTAAAATTCACAAGGTATTGGTTAGTAAGAAATATCTTGGCTCTGTAGTGGCAGTGATTAGTCCAATATTAATGTTAATCTTGGTCTGCTAACATGTAACAAGTCAACTTCACCTTTTTTTGTGTGTTTTTTTATTGTTTGTTTTTTTAGGAAGTAACTATAGTGCATCCCAGAAAAAAATTATCATATTTTATAAAATATAAAGTAAAATGTTAACATTATAAATAAACAAATATTCAGCTAGCTCCAGCACATTTTATAACACCTGGTATTCATAGAAGATTAACATACCAAAAAAGAAAAAATAAACATAATAAAATATTAATTAAAATTTAGCTAGGGGGCTGGAGTGGTGGCTCAGGTGTTACACTACTTGCCTGGCATGCTGTACTACACGGATTCAAACCCCAGCACCACATACACAACAAAGTTTCCTTGCAACAAAAGCCAAATTAAAAACTAAATAAAACATTGATTTTGTCTTTCTCTCTCTCTCTCTCACTCTCCCTCTCTTTAAAAATAAATAAACAAAACTTAGCTAGGATATTAACAAAAATGATAGAATTAGCAGTAAGGTACATTAAACAAATATGTTTCATTCTACATTGCAAACTGTTAAGAAAATATATAAAAGTTTTTTTTTTAATTAAAGTACAAGGTGAACTTCTAAAGGTCTAAATTGAAATCTTTGGGCTAGACATACATTGGATTAGATTATCGGCAAATTAGATACCATGAATGAGAGAAAATTGTGAACTTGACTGTTGGGAATATGAGGTTCAGCTGGCTTGTAGAAGAATTGGTGGTAAACAAGTCTAAGGGATCCAGCTGGCTTGTAATTAGCAAATTGCCTGACCGCATGACTAAGCTATTCGGCCACTCATTTGTTACAGTTGGAGAAAGGTGTTTGCACTGTACCCTATTGGTTATTGTAATGGATAAATGGATTAGCAGCTAGTCAGGTAAAGGAAGCAGCCAAAGAGAAAGCATAGAACCAGAGGAGAAACAGCCAGAGAAAAGCAAGCAAGCAAGCAGCCGTGTCCTGAAGGAAGAGAGCACAGAAGCAGTCAGAAGCAGCAGCAGCAGCAGCAGAGACGTCAGAGAAATCAGCAGCGGAAGAAGGTGCAAGTCCCGTGTTCCAGCCGCAGGTGTTTGCCCCCTTGTTCCCGGCTCCCCAACCCTTCCTAACTCAGCCCCTCAGAGGATGGCCCAGCACTGAGTCATTCTACCCGTTCCTCGCTCTGGAGTGCAGCGGGGAGCGACTCCTCGCCCCATCTCCGCCCTAACTCGGCCCCTTGGAGGACGGCTTGCCAAGGTCGTTCTGCCCGCTTCTCGCACAGCAACGCTGCCGGGAGCGACTCCTCTTCCCCCGTCCCCAGCCTTGTCCTGCCGGTGCTGGCTGCCAGTTCCCAGTGTCCTCCTGGCCCCCCGGAGAACGGCTAAGGTCCCCCGCACCAGAACCCTTCGGGGGGCTACACTTGACAACATCAATGCAAAGTATCCCAAATAAAAGGCTGGAGTGGTGGCTGAGCAGTTATGGCACTTGCCTGGTGTGCACAAGGATGGGGGTTCAAACCCCAGCAACACATAACCAACTAAGTGTCAGAGCAATTAAAGAAAGCCACATAAAAAATAAAATAAAATTGATTCTCTCTTTCTCTCTCATGACCCTCTCTCTCTTTCAAAAAAAATAAAATAAAATACACAGAAAATTTTTAAAAAGACAAAATTTTTAAAAAAGTCCATATAGTATCAGAGAACAATGAGAAAACCTCAGGCAACCTAATTGTGTGTCTAATTGGAGGATTAAAGAGAACACAGTGAAGTGGGACAGAAAAAAATTTGCAATAAATAATGGCCAAATATTATTTCCAGTATGATAACTGTAAACCCAAGAAGTTCAAATTTTTACCCAGTTAACACAAGTGAATGCAAAAATTTTAAATTCAGTAATTTTAATTTATCACATAAAAATACAGGAAAAATTTGCAGTTGGTGAAAAGAAATAAACCTGTGATTCTATTTATTGTTCTTTTTTTGTATTCATGAGGAAAAATGCTATGTTCAAAATGAAGAGTCATCCTGAAACTTCATTTTTAATTATCATTTTCAGACAGCTAATCCCATTTATTAAGGCTCATACCTTCTCCATTGTGTCTTCTCCCTGATGCTCAGTAGAAAGCCATGAGCTAGACAAAGAATTATTTGGTACTAACTTTTCCTTGCTTTTCTCAAAGATTATATATATTCATGAGAAACTTGATCTCGTTCTTTTATAACAAAAATATTATTCTATAATTATAACATTGTAAGTGGAAGGTACTACAGACGTGGAAAAGAGTTTACCTTGAGAGTCAGTTTAAAATACCTCACAAAAAAATGCATGGACATGCATTAGTAAAGCGGAAATTGATATTACTTCTGTGTGACGATACTTAGAGAGTCAATTGTTTGCTTTAATTAAAATCCTTTGTTCCTCTTTGTCTTAGGTAGTCTGCCTTTAATACATGTAATTTTTATGCATACAGAAACAGTATTCAGTATCATTCAATATAATTCAATCAGTAAAGGAGACAAAATCTTGTATTTATGTGCCCACATAGTGATGATTCATGGTGGTTTTTAAAGACTTCTTTTCTCGCCCAACCATCAATCAAAGTGACAGCATTCTTTAGATTAACTTTGGATTCCCCAGCACAAATTAATTAATCTGTCCCCTACTTCCTATCTTAGTGTTTCAATCAGCCAACAAATAAAGCCAATCAAGATTTCAATTCTTTGCTGATTAGCCAATAAACTCTGACAGTGGACTTGTGGCAAGACATCTGAGACTCTCATAGAAGCTTATTTATAGACGTAGGATTGCTGTGATCACTGTGTCAGCCACAAATAAGAAGAGCATTGTATTTCCTTCCTTGTTACCTCAGTCCAGGCAAAGAAGAATTTTCAGGTAGAAAAAAAACTATTAAACAGAGGAAATTGAGAAAACCAACAAATACATGACAAGTGTTCTAAATGACTAGTAATCAGAGAAATGCAAATCAAAACTATATTAAGATTTCACCTCATTCCAGTCAGATTGGTAAAGATGAAGAATATAAACAATAACAGATGCTAGAGGGTTTGTGCAGAAATAGGAACACTAGCACACTGTTGGTGGAACTGCAGACTGGTAGATCCACTCTGAAAAGCAGTGTGGAGAATCCTCAAAAAATTAAGGATGGACTTGCCATGAGATCCAGCTATCCCTCTTCTGGGTATTATTCCAGAGGAGTTAGAATCAATGCATTACAGTGAATCAGCCAAATCTATGTTCATAGCAGCTCAGTTTACAATAGCTGAATTATGGAACAAACCCAGATGTCCCTCACTGGATGAATGGATCCAAAAACTGTGGTATGCATGTATACATATGTATGCATACATACATACATACTTACACAGTGGAATTCTACTCATCAATTAGAAACAATGATATTGTGGCCTTTGAAAGTAAATGGATGGCGATGGAGGAAATCATGTGGAGTAAAGTTAGCCAAATCCAGAGTCAAGGGTTGAATGTTTTCCCTCATTTCCAGAGGCTGGAGCTAAACTCAGGCTTGAGGGAAAGGTAGTCAAACTCATGTATTAGACCCAGCAAAGGTGTAGCAACACATAATCTAGGGCAACCATAGATACTTGAAGTGGAGAGAGAGGATGGGATAGATGGTGGGAGGGGAGAGGTAGAGAGAATAGGGAGAGACCTATGGAGACAACCGACAATGTAACATACTCTTTACCCCCTTGAGAATCCAAATGATACTTATGCAATCATTTAGTTCTGAAAAATTCACAATCTAGGCATTTATAGTGCTTTGGGGTGGAATATAGAAGAATCAAGAGACTGGGGAGTGGGCAATGGGATAATTTTGGTTTAAGAACACATGATATTGTATTACTTTATATACATTTACAATTGTACAATAACAGCTCATTAAAAAAAGTTAAAAAAGTTACAAGGCTACTCCTTTTGAGGTTATATTAATTACATTTTGCCTATGCTGTTGCTTTACTATAATCAAATCCTGTAAATGTCATGGGATTTCAGAATGAAGGAACTGCTTTTATTCAAGTGAAAGCATGCATTCTAGTACTGTCCTATTTGTTAATGTTAAGAGTCCTGATAACAAAGCACTCTAAATAAAATGGCATTACTTTGGACTTCTACATATTCTGAAATAATGTAACTTATAAAATTTTCTACAATTAATCTAGCATGAGTACTGCCTCCTGCAAATACTTCGCATAGGAGAATAGGCCCAAACAGGAGAAATTACAGAATGGGAGTGAGAAACTTAGGGTTAGTTTAGATTTTGTTAGCAACAGGTTGTATGTGTGTGTTGAGAAGTCAATTTAGTCTTCTTTTCCATGAATCAGAGTGTAGATTAACTAAGCTCTAAAATTGGATGACTCAAGACAAAGGAGTATTTTTTTTCACAAATACTGAACAGACAAATATTTCTTTTTTTTAACCACTTTTTAAAGTTTGTCCAAGCATCAGCGACCTCATGGACTTGAACACCCAGAATTTAAGTAAATGCAACAGAAGGTTAGTGACCTTTTATTTCTTCACTAGTTTGTGTTTCATTTCCTTACCTTTTTCCTGGGCAAAGGTGGGGAGAGGAAATGAAAGACATCAATTATGCTCCAAAGTACATGTAATACTATTTATTTATCCTTCCTGATATCATCTATCTCTTCTGACAGTCCCTGACCTTTGCTGCTCTTATCTTCTAGCTATTCTATTTCATTTGTTAAAGATTTTAGATCCTGGATAACTATCTTTATTTTAATGCCTATTGATGTCCTCTTGGAAGATGACCCATCAGTTCATTTCCTGATGTCCTTATTTTTAATGGCATATATCTCCATGTTACCTCTGCCAGCCATTTTCAGTTTTACAGCAAAAACTGAATTGCTTCTGAAATTTCTTACACTGTATACATCTGCCATTTCCTATCTGTTGAAATAATATGTGCTGGCATGTTTACAATTAAAAATCTGACTACAAAAATTGTAACTGCAATTTGTTGACCATTATTATAGTCACAGATTTTAAATTTTCTTACCTCTTATGTCTTTAAGTGCAAATCCTTGAAAAAGTTCCACTACATGTTTCTTATATTTACAATTTTTATGTAATAATTGAATACTTGGTTTTCACGAACTATGCTTTATTCTTAAATTTTCTTCCTAATTTTCAATGATCATTGGATCTCATTCTCATGGTTCACTTTTCTACATCACTTTAAGAAAATGGAAGCCAACATCTGACATCTGAAACTTATGTTTGCATAAATAAATATCTTTTCATTTGGAAGAGTACCCAAATTCTTGTTTTTCCATATTACCAAAAAAAAAAAGAATTTCTACTTGTGTCAAATTATATTCACTCCTACAGTTTGCTCTTTCTGATGATGGATTGTGCATTTTGTAAAATATTTTCCTTATGCCCTACATCTTCATTCACTTCTGAACTCTGTAAGCCCATTGATATCCATAACTTGTCTACTATCTCTTCTAAAATCAAATTTCTTTTAAAAGTGACCATAACTTTTCTTCAACAAACTGGTAATCTTCCAACAATGTCTTTGTTCCCATGTGTACCATGTTATTTCCAACTTCTTGCTTAATTCCCATGTTATTTAATACATTCTGATCTACTGTGTGTGTGTGTGTTTGCATGTATGTTTGTGTTTGTGAGTGTGGTGTTGGGGACCAAATCCAGGAGCTCATACATGCCAGGCTAGCACTCTGTCACTAAACCACTTCTGCAAACCCAGTCTGTTTATTTTTTTAATATTATATATATCTTTTTAAATCATCCTGAAATCACCAAATTTGGATTGCCAAATCCAGTGGAAGCTTTCACATTTCTAACATTCTCATCTTATAAGCAGCTCAAAGGCTTTTTCTACCCAACTTTTAGCTTATAAAAGCCATGGGATATTGGAATATGCCACTTAGATCTCTCTTAAGGAAAGAAATTCCATTTATATGCAAGGAGTGAAATTACCTCATTGTGCTTGCAGGGTTTCCTTCAGCTTTCAAGCTAAGGCAAGTTGTCCCTAGGCAGCTCCCAGTCTGTTCCTTATCTGTGTATGGCAAGAGAACCAGAGTATGGACATTTGTATCAAATTCAACTTCTCTTCAATGGGCAATTCATTATTCACTACTAAATGATTTTTTAAAGAGAGGGACAGTGAGAGGAAGAGAGAGAAAGAGAGAACCAATTTTATTTGTTTTCATGTGGCTTTCATTGTTCCAACACTTCATTGTGTACATGGTGCTGGAGTTCAAACCTGGGTCCTTGCTCATGCCAGGCAAGTGCTACAACCAAAGAGACACTGCTCCAACCACCTAAAGGACGTTTTTATTATCCTTTCTGTTAGGAATGGGAACATAAGTTTCTAGGCAGCTCTTTTAGGGACAATCACTTATGGTTGTGGTTTTATTATTGTATTATGCTTGCATGCTTTTTAACCCATCTCATAACTAAAAAGCAGGCATTATTAATGTTGGTGTTCTTATAAAGTCCCAAGAAATCCTTAATTCCTAACACATCATTTCCAGTATTTTCAAAATAAATCTTTATTAAAATGAAGGGAAGAAAATGTGAATAAGCACTTCAAAGTTAAATATATCCCTTCAAAAAAAAGCAATCATTAATCTTTCCCGAATCTTAATATATACTATACACATGGTACAATAACTTAAACTAAGATTCATGTTGTAGTGAACTTGTGATCCTCCTGCCCCAGCTTCCTGAGCCACAGGGATCACAGGACTGAGCCACTATGGCCAGCTGACTTCATTTGATTTAATAAGCATAATAGAAATTCAATTTTTTGATGTCTATAGCTACTTTACATGGAAAATATGAGGAGCAGCAAAGAGCAGGAAGCAGATATTAAAAACCAACCTCATTATCAGTTTCATCTACTAACTTAAGATGGTCTTTCCTCTTCTTAATCATCTTTACCTCATCACATACACATAAACACACACACACACACACACACACATACACAGAGTTTTGCCTTTATGACTTGACTCAGTAAAAGAAAAATCTGACCTTGATAATATCACAACTGTTGAATAACAGTAGGTAACAAGTACAAAACTACAAATAAATGTGTTTGTGTGTGTGTGACTTAAATTGACTTCTCTATTTGATCAGGTTACTGATATTATACCCTTATATTACTCTTTTTTTGTTCAACATAGTCTTGCGTATTAGAGGGAACTGTTGGTACACATTCATGCATACATGGATATTGACATAGTGAGATAGTAAGTTAAGGCCAATCCTAGACCAGGATCCACCCCCCTTCATTCATTCTCTGAACTCATGTCTTCTCCGTAATCCCACTATATCATAGTTTGAAATGAACGTATACATGTATAACAATTGTTGACATTTGTGAGTTCCTCTCCCTGCTTGTCTACAGCTAGGCTTCTAATGGGAGTTGAGTATTTCCTGTTGTATTCATAAGCCCCCTTGCCCCTCCCTCCCTTCTGTCTCCCTCCCTTCTCTGACCACCTTCAAAGGTGTGTTACTCTTTGAAGTTTTTGTGAGGCTTTAATAGTTGCACAGAAAAAGAACTCTGTATAATAGATAAAGAAAAATGAGAACACATGGATTATAAATTTCATAGAAAATTTAACAAAATAAAATCAAGCTAAATATCACTTTTGTGCTCAAATTTTATCAAAAACTATTTAAAGTTAAATCATGTCACTAAATGCCATGTATACACCATAATGATAATTTATACAAACTTCAGAACATAAATTCATTCTCAGTTAATTATAACTGAGAGTATAAACTTCTGTGTTACGATTTACCTTCTAAGAATTTTTGGAATGTGTCAACTAACTTCATGAAACAAAATATAAACATCAAATTATTTTCCTGTTCACAATTGCAGGTAGAAAAGAATGTAGCACGTTATTGAAATCTTCCCTTTATCTCAATAGATTTTTAATAAAATTAATGTGATTTGACTTTAGAATGTTTTAAACATTGAAAGGTGGACTGATGACCAAACATGTAACATTAATATAACTGATATGAAATTATATAAACTAAGTTACAAGATAAGTACAATTAGCTTCCAAGTAATTTATTTAAGTTCAAATTTTAAGTCAATCTATTAGCTATAAAACTTGCTAATCAGCTACAGTATTAATATAAAACAGATAAAGAAACATACTGTATACAAGCTAAATCTTGGCCAGGCCAAGGAGCACTTGCCTGTAATCCTGGTGACTCAGGAGACTGAAGCAGGAGATCAGAAGTTCAAGGTCAACCTCATCAATGACCTTGAAACCCTTTCTTAGTATAAAAAATAACAAAAAGGATTGGGGATATAGCTCAGCACTAGAATACCTTTACCAAAATAATTAAATAAAATAATGATTTTTAAAACAAAATTGAGAGGTGTAATTCACTGAGTTACATTTTCCTGTGTTTTATGTGGTAGTGTTTTTTGTTTTCTTTTCTTTTATTGTCTAAATACTAGAAGCTGGGAAAACAGATTTTTCCTTTCAAAAGTTCCTTAGAAAGTAAATAATCACACATAAGAAAAAATGCATATTTTCCTAAAAATTTTAATTGAGGGGCTGGAGCAGTGGCTTAGTGGTTATAGCTCTTGCCTGGCATGTGCAAGTATGCAAGTTCAAATCCCAGTACACAACAAAGTGTCAGAGCAATGAAGGCCATATTAAAAACCAAATAAAATGGATTCTCTTTGTTTCTCTCACCGTCCCTTTCCTTTTAAAAAAAAAGTTAATTGAACTGTGGATACTCAGAAAGCAGAGGCTGTTGGGACTGGAGAGATTGCTCAGTGGTTATGGCACTTACCTGGCATGTGCAAGGACCCAGATTCAAACTCCAGCACCACACACAACAAAGGGTCAGATAAATGAAATTCATATGAAAAATTAAATAAAATTCTCTTTCTTCTACTGTCAATATCCCTATTAAAAAAAAAAAGAAACAAGAAAAAGAAAAGAAAGAGAAAGCAGAGGCTGTTCATAATTTTCCCAGAAAGGCATTCATGATATTCAGATCTACTTGAAATTACTTTGCACTCAGTCATTCAGCTTTGTGTGATTTTGTGATTATAAGCTAGCAAACCCCACAAGATTTTCTTCAATTTGATTAAGTATCTAGGAAGGAGCTGCAGTTTCATGTGAGGAGTAATTAACTGGCAGATAAAAGCTAATGGATGTCCTCAAACCACTAAAGAGCTGTGGATTTTGTTCCTCAGAAAACAGATATTGGTAACAGTAGATTTTGAAATGCTTTTACCCAGAGAAACATATACATTGTACATACAAAACAAGGAGGTGACTTGATGGATATGTTAATCAGATTGGTTCAGGCTTCATACAATATGTAGATATACCAAAATATCACCTTATGCCCCACAAATGTAGAAATGTATCTAGTTTTCTTTTTCTTTCTTTCCTTTTCTTTTTTTTTTTTTTGCAATTTGAAAACATACTCAAATACGCATTAGTTTTGAAGGATCCAAAAGCCAACATATATACAATAATATTATTGCGTAGCTCTATAAAGCACCAGGTTTATAGATGTCGTCCTGGACAAGTTTATTTTGCCATAAGAAATCAGAATTATCACCTTTTCCTACCTTTTTTTTTAACCACTTTTATTGAAGTGTGATTGACAAACAAAAATTGTGTATAGTTAAGGTGTACAATGTGATATTTTGATACGTGTATACAGTGTGAAATGATTATTCCATTCAAGCTATTGGCATATTATCTTAGATAGGTTTGTTTTAATTTTTTGTGACTTCCATTAAAAAATATAATAGACCAAATTCGCTCATGTTAACCTCTGAAGACTTTACCTACAAGCATGTATTGGACACCTATAGTCCTGGGTAAGTGGTTAGGAAAAAAATAATTCAGAGTTAAATTGAGAAAATTATTGGATAGAAAAATTAACATGAGTATATTTTCTGATCAATGTGGTTTGTTTTGTACAAATTGTCTTATATAAGAGTACTATTAAAATGAAGCATTGAAGAGGTACTCTTTAGTCAAATCTTATTTGCTAACCTTATTTAACATATCTTGAGTTATCACATCTGGATTTTAATTTATATGTAAAAGAACATTTTTATTAAAATTTATGATTTATTTTCTGACTAATTTAACACACCAGAAATCACTCCCACTTAAAAAAACAAATGATTATATATAGAGTTTATGTAATTTATATAATTTTGGTACCTTTCATACATGCCTCAAAATAAATTTGGTAACTTTTCTAAGATTGAAATTTCCCCATGTAATAGCTTTTAATTTGATGTTAACCACATGGACATTAATCTCTACTGGTCAGGTCAGGGATTCATTATAGACCACAAAATCCATAGTAGCAAATCAAATTAGGAAGTGATCTAGTAAAAAACATTAAATCACTTAAACAATGTTTGGATGATCTAAAGATACAGACTATCATTTGAATTTTCATGAATCATTTTAATGCAATATAGTAGATTCAGACCACCAAAAAAATTCACTAGTCCTGCCACTATAGAGAAATTTTAGAAGAGCCTTGCTGCAAGTTTTGGAAATGACTTTAAAGCTTCTGGTTTCAAAGTCCCATGTTCCTTTTCATAATCTGCATGAACAAAATTCAAAACCAATTGCAATCCTTTTCTCATAAGAATGAACTTCATACCAAAGTATCCACTGGTGAAACTTATACCTAAATACGAAAACTTAGTAGCACAGGAGTTTCACTAATAAGTTTTAGATCTTAGAAGAAAGTTTTAAGTATTACAAGTTGGTTGATTTCTTTTTATAAAAATAAATATTTTAGTTTAAATTCTTTTAACTGTTACATAAAAATACAAAGAATTATACACATTTACAGGATAATTTGTGGTAGCTCTATATATAGTTATAATTTTTAATGTAAACATAACCATTTCCTCAAGGATATATGATTTATTTATAGAAAAGACTTTAAAATTCTTTCTTCTAGCTTCTGAAGTATTCAGAACATTATTGTTAAACCCTGGTGTATACCAGCACACCAGGACTTCCCATGCTTATCTACTGTATGTTAGTAGCTATTGACTGACATCCACCCATCCCTCCCTCCACTTTACTATTCCATCTCAACTTTCTCCACAGGGACAGGATGCTTTCATTGAGGAAAACATCTCTTAAGGAGATCCAGACATAAATTATTGCCAATAATAGAGTTCCAAAAATTGTTCTTAAGAAATCACAGCATAAGCAAGAAAACAAAACATTATGAGAAAATTTGAGTTTAAAAAGTAAACAAAAGATTAAATATTAGAATTGTCAAATAAAGTCTACAAAACAATATTCAATATTGTTAAATAAATAAAACAGGGCATAAAAATCCATGATGCAGGAAGGAACAACAGTCCATCACAAAGAAGTTGATTCCAAGCTCCCATAAATAACCATAGACTAATCTAAATTTCTATGTATCTTAAAACTTATTTTGATGAATAAAGACAGCCAATACATCTGTCCATAATTACGTATATGTAAACTAAGGGACAGAGAAAATCAGAGAACAAGCCCAACTTCACATTAAATCTAAGTAGTCAAATATCCCAAATCCAGCGAAATCTGCTCTAAAGCCCACATTAGAGTAGTCCAGAAACATCTATAAGAAAATAAAGTGGATTGATTGGTTCGAAATATAAATTACTCTCAGAAGGAAACCATTCTTACTGGTATGGGCTAACTCATGCCCCCTCAATTAATATGATTAAGTCCTATCCCTCTGTACATCAGAGTGTAACTCTATTTGGAGTGATTAAAGAAGTGATTAAGGTAAAATGTAGTTGCTGGAGTGGGCCCTAATCCTATGAGTGCATTTCCTGTGTGAGGCAATAGGAGATACATACTACACATAAAGTGTTTTTGCCAACAAAATTTCACTTAGTCACAAACAGACTTTAAATCAAACTTGCACTTTACATGAAAAACAGTACTAGAAAATTAGGGTATCAACATGGGAACTAATAAAAAATATGTATTCTGATAATAGGTAATATTAATGAATTGAAGATTGTTATAATTGTTAATTTTTATATGTAATATATAAAACTGTATTTATTTAGAACAACACAATAAACCATGTCATACATAAAATTCATCATTTCAATAATTTATTTAAATATTTTAGCAAAATAGAGGATACAAATATGTAAATATATGAATCATTATGTAATCTAGGAAATGAGCATATGTTGTATACTATATGATTTTTTTCATGTGGAATATTTCTTATTTCTGATATTGTTGATAGAGAGGTGAAACAATTTCCAAATACCATTTAATTATTGCATATCTATCTCTATAAAATCTAGAATATTATATCTTTTATAATGTCATGGAACTTTTCAAGAGTTCAAATTATTTTTACCAGTGAAATGTGTATACTGAGATTGTTTTCAGTGTTGCATTATTCAGATTTACAAATCTGAAGTGATCTTTCAAGTTAAAAGACATTATTCATTATAATTCAGCTACATTGTCCATTATGAAAAATGTCTCATACCCTTCAAAAATGTTATTTTTTAGTTATGATTTTACTGATTTTTTCACATGCATGCATGCTAGATATATCACAAAGCAATTTTAGGAAAGGAACACTTTTTTTTTAATATTGCTTTTCTCATTTATTTCCAAAGATGTGTCTCAGGGTAATTCTATCAATGTCTTGAATCATTTATTGGTAAAAATCAATAACTCATGTACTGGTATAAATAAATTTAAATGTTTCCTAATTTCAAATTATTTACTCAAAATAATTAGTATATTGCTCTGGGAATAAAATTGTCCATCATTATTTCCACATACTGATATCAACAAGAGTGACAGATCACAACTTATAATATCATCATGCAGAAATGAATTTGCAGGGTTATACTACACTTTATGTTGAACATCATAAGAATGATTTTGTGCTGCAATATTACTATTAAGGATAGATTCAAATGGAGAATGTTTTCTTCATATCTTGATCTCTGGTGATCATTCATCATCTGTGTCTTTAAGTCTCTTATGTCTTTAATTCAGGGAGTTTGAGACAATGACTCTCTGATTGACTGAAGCAGGTAACATGCTTCTGCGAAAGCATTGAATAAAATCTTAGAGATAAGAAAGCTACTTATGACTATATTTTCTATTTTTGGACATTTTCCCATACTTCAGGTTTGATTCTAGCATTAAAATCTAGCCAAATTCAGTGTTAGTCATATCTTGGATTTATTTCTAAATTTGGTGTCTATGAAAAATAATGTGCAAAATTTATTTTGTTTTGCATCACTTACTACACTTTTAGTGTGAAAAGACAAAGTAATTTCCTTTTATTTCTGTATACATGTTTGTGCTATTTCTTCTAGCAATCATTATCTTTCATTGTTTTAAAAGAAAGCTAACAAAAAGGAAAAAGAAAAGTCTGTCTGCTACATTAGCTTACATTGATTCGGTGGTAGCTACAGTCAAGGTTGTTAAGTAAATAAGGGATTATCCCCTCATGGGTCTTTCTAAAATTAATGCTTTCACACATAGCATGGGCAGATTGGTGCACAAGGCTTATGTTCTATTTCCAAACATCAGAAATACCAAATTATCTGATTCTTTCTCAAAGAAGAGCATTTCATAGCAGTGAACTTAAAAAAAAATGTAGTTGGTTTGTCTTATCCAATCACATTTATACTAACAGAATTTTATTATTATAATGAAGAACTAGTGGTTGACTAGAGTGCAAAAGAGCAAGGTAGGGTAAAATTAGGTAACATCT
The DNA here is from genome assembly GCA_004027875.1 of Aplodontia rufa. Lineage (NCBI taxonomy): Eukaryota > Metazoa > Chordata > Mammalia > Rodentia > Aplodontiidae > Aplodontia > Aplodontia rufa. The sequence goes on along the minus strand of PVKS010003225.1, from coordinate 59,258 downwards.
ATTAAACACCTACTGTATAGGCTTTGTGGTGCATTGTTTAAACATTATTATAATAATGCCAGATTTTGAAAAAAATCTGTATCTGTATATGATGATTGAAGAGATAGAAACCAAAGCCCTTAAGCAACTTGATCTTGTATTATACATTGAGAATCAAGTCAAATCATATTAGACCACCCATAAATAGCTATTAATAATGAACAGTCTCGTAATCTAAATATGTAAGGTAAATGGCCATACACTATCTTTTTATTTCAGATTGGTATTTGTTGAATATCACCTTTATGTTATTATTGTTTATTCTCTTTACAAGTAGAAATATACAGTCATTTCCTGGAGAGATCTTACACTGCAGTATGGTGAAAAATAAGTAAACAAATATTATATAACACAATATGCTACAGTAGAATTGTCAGACTAGAAAAATAAATATGTAAATAAATTTGTCTTGAAAGATAAAGTTTGGTTTCACTCAGTAAGTGATGAAAACTTTGAAAAAAAGCTCAACTTGGTACTGATACATCCAGATTTTCATTTCAGAAATCCAGCTCTAACAATAAAGTGGATGAGAAGGGGAGATGTCACTAAGTATCACAGGGTTCATTGAGAAAATTGTAAAAGAGCAAATAAAAGCTTAAGTATTTTTAGGATGGAGAGAGGCAATTCAGGAGGAAGTATAAGCTAGATTCAATAAATGTTTGGATTTCACTCAATGGGAGTGTGAACTAAAAGTCTAGCACTACATCTAGGACTCCACAGGAAATTCAGATGATAGAGATGTCATATGAATCCTAGCTTTTAATACAGAAGAAAATAGAGAAGTACATTTCTTGTCAAAAAAGATTTTTTAAGAACATAATCATGGAAGTAGGTTGAGAATCATAGGGATATTGAATTTTCTTTCCAAGCACCATATTAGCTATGAATGATAAATACTGAACCTATAAAAAGTGTGAAAACGGTATATTGGGTAACTAATAAAATCTATTCAAATTTTGAAGGAAAAATCACAGTTTTTGTAGATGTGAATCAGGAGACTGGTAGGGATCATAAGGAACAGATCCTGAGAATTTCCCAAAAGTAAACTAGATTATTTCTAATTTGCACATTAATTTTCTATATATGCAAAATTTATTCTCTCAGGTCAGTTTTTCCATGTGTGGTAAGATAAAGTAATTTTCCAATTGGAATTTAAATGTCTATTTTCACATATACAAAAATTTCCATTCTAAAATTTTGATACAAAGAAAGAAAGAGAGAGAGAACAAGAGAAAGAGAGAGAAAGAAAGAAAAAGAAAAGAATGGTCCCTGGTGTACCTTGGTCCATTGTGGCCCAAGTGTCTATCCGTGAATGTATTATTGAGGAGTTTACTGGGATCTTCTTGGAAACATGTCCACACCCATCAAAGTGATTTGGGAATTAGTCTCACATACCTTTTCCATTAGAATTGCACAGTTGCTACTTGTGGAACAGAGCAGAAAATGTAGGTGGATCATGTTACTAGAGGGGAAATAAAAGTAGAGGAAGAGGTGTAGAAGGAAGAAAAACATTAATTCTTAGAAAAAGTCTCAAAGAGAGAATCCTTGTTTTAGTCAACACTTTTTATTGCTGTGACTAAGACCTGACAATAGCAATTTTAGAGGGAAGTTGATTTGGAGGCTCGAGATTGTAGAGATCTTAGTCCATGGAAAGCCAGCACCTTTCCAGGTGAGGTATGACATCATGGCAGAAGGCATAACTCCAGGGAGCAGAGCAAGACTCCACCCCAGATACAAAATATATACCCCAAAGGCATGCCTCCAATGACCCACCTTCTCTAGCCACACCCTACCTGCCTTCAGTTGCCAGTTAATCCCTATCAGGGGATTAATCACTGACTGTGTTAAGACTTTCATAATCCAAATTTTTTTATCTCTCAGTCTTTCAGCATTATTTCACGTGATCTTTGAGGTGACACCTTTCATTCAAACCATAATATTCTGCTGTGCCCCCACCAAACCCATGACAATCCCACATTGCAAAATACATTTAGTCCATTTCCTAGAGTCCCCAGAGCCTAAATAGTTCCAAAATTGTCCAGAAGTTAAAGTCCAAAGTCTCCACTGAGAATCAAGGCAAACTCTCACTGTGAACTCTTATAAAAAAATCAAATCATGTTACATATGTCTAATATATAAATTCACATAGTACATGTATCGATTCAGAAAAAAAGGGGCATAGAAAGAAAGGATGGGACCAAAGCAAGAATAAAATCCAGCTGGGCAAACAATCCCTGCTGCAGCTTCCCGGCCACCAAGGCCTTTACTTGAAATCTTGGAGGATGCCTTCATGACCCCTTAACTCCAGCATCCTGCAATCCTGCAGAGCCAGCACCATGTGGTTGTCAGCAAGGTCTGCAACCATCTTGAGGAGTAGATAGACCAACAGGGACCATGGCTACAGCAGCCTCCGAGTGTCTGGGTGCCTAAGCGCATAGAAAAACCTATTAGGCCCCCTTGTGCAAGAAAGGTGCCCCACTGGTCTCTTCTTAAAGGTATTCTTTCTCCCTTGAGCCTGAGAGGGGTTTGGTCTTGCCAACACCTGGGATGCCCTCAGTCATATTGTTTTTTGCCTCTGGACAAAGTCTTTAGCATTTCTTTAGTGATAGCAATGTCTAAAAACTACAACCCTGTTAGCCTCAGTTTTACTCTGATCTTTCAAGTCAAAGTTGTTCAAATCTTTATGCTGTATTTTCTGCTTCTTAATATCATAACAAACCTGGCTAAAAGCTGCCAGCAATACCCATGCCACTGTCTGATTACTATACTGCTTATAAATTTCTTCCACTAGATAAGCAGTCCGTCCACTTTAAAATTGGCCTCATAAAATGTCTCAGGACACAGAAAAATACAATTTCTTAGCCAGAACATAACACAAATGGCCTTCAATTCAATATGCAATAGAGTACTTCTCCTCTGAAACATCTTGAGCCGTTTTTACTTAGCAGAGTTCTATATGTATTCTGGTCTTTTTGAACTCCCACCAGAACTTCCCATCAATGTCCACTTACAATATTTTAGAGCTTTTCCAGATTGCATTGCTAAACTTTTCAAAATTGCTTTTACAAGTCTAAAAAGCTCCAAAATCTTCTAAACTCATACACAAGTTAGTCACAAAAACAGTCCCACTCCTGGTACCAATTTATGTTTTAATCAGCTTTTTGTTGTTGCTGTTGTTGCTATGAATAAAACACATGACAACAAAAATTTTAGGAGGAAAACTTTATTTGAAGGCTTATGATTTCAGAGGTCTTAGTCCATGAAAGGCCAGATATTTTACAAGCAAGGCAGGATATCATAGTGGAAGACTTGACTTCAGGGAACAGAGCAAGATTCCACCCCCAGATACAAAATATATACCCCCAAGTCATGTGCCCAATGACCCGACCCCCTTCTCCAGCCACACCCTACCTGCCTTCAATTGTCAGTTAATCCCAGTTAATCCCTAGTAGGGGATTAACTCAATGATTGGGTTATTCAGAGGTTAAAAAAAAAAAAATTGGGTTAAGGCTCTTCTAACCCAATCAGTTTATTTTACCTCTGAGTTTTTCTGTATTGTCTCACATGAGCAGTGTGGGGACAACATTTGAGATAGAGGTAAAGGTTAGATAGACAGTGTAGGCAGAATGATGGGGTCAGTAAGGAGGAAATAGGATGACACTCATTTTTTCTAAGAGGACAAAAGTATCTGCCACTACAAAACCCCCCTTGCTAACAAGACTCTGCTAATAAAAGTGTTCTACACTGGGGTAGGTGGGCACCTGAGTTCTGCTCTTTTTCTCTTATTCAGGTGGGAGCTTCATTCTTAGATATGCCTGGTCCACCCCTAGCCTGCATACTGAAACCTGGGATAAATTCAACCCACAAATGTTCCAGAAAAAAATGTCTAATTTTTTTGACCACCAGAGAAAGTAGAAGCTTTAATATTTTGCAGCTTAACCTGGAATAATTACCAACTAAGAAAGATTAAAAAAAAAAAACTGGTCCCTGGAGGAAACATAAACTATAATACCACACCTTTATAAAATGAAGAAAGAAAGAAAAATGGTCAAAAGTGCCCTAGGTATGAGTTTTTACTTCTTGTGCTAAAACTGCAGCTCTCCACACTGATAAGCCACATGAAAGGCCTAAAGGACTGTTTATTCTTTTCTTGTAATCTGAGATTCTGCTTTCTCAGTAAGTCCCTCCCTCTGCCTTGGAACAACACAGGCATTGGTCCAAGGTGCAGTTAAATCCATAAAGGAGCTTGCTTGAGGGTCCCAGAAACATTGGGTGATGCCCCAATTCCCATAATTCCCTCTTCTCTTCAGTTAGGCAAGAGCAGAGAAAATGGAAAGATACCATATGTGCAAATCTTCTTTACCTTGAGAACTTTCTCCTGAGGATCTTGAGGACTCCCACACGCTTTAACTATCTGGACTAACCCTAATCTGACCCAAAAGTGCTCTCTGGTCTGATAAAGACATTCTGTGAACTCCTTTACTAGAGTGAATATGGCTGTTTCAGTTTTAGAACTTTGAGTTTATGGTTATGATGAATTCACCTGTCATCTTGCATGCCTAGGTGTGTGTGTGTGTGTGTGTGTGTGTGTGTATTAGTTTTTCAATTTATCTCATAGTAGAAGTTATTTTTTGACCTCTACTGTTCTTTCTTATATCTTTACTCAGAGGTAAGTTGTTAAAGAAAAAGCTCTAAAATCTCTGTTTCCTATTGGTATTTATGTATACGAATACACCTGTTATAAACGAGCACTTGTAATTTAAATTAGAAAAAGAGGAAATTGATCCAAATGACTTTTAGTTCACATGAATTAAACATTTAAAAAGAGGGTCAGTTTAAATTGGTTAAGCAGATAAGAGTAAAATATGTTTAAAATTATTAGCCCACATATTTTCTTAGGGGTCAATCAATAGAGTATTTGTTTCTATAAATGCTTAAGATGTAATGTCCGTTGTTTCTATGATTTTTCTTGTGCAGGGAAAAGATGGCTTATATTTGCTTGGTATTCTGGTAATCTAAAGTTAACAATTTAAAAATGAGTAAATTAAATCTAACATAAATGGGATTAATCTTCACAAATGTGTTCATTGGAAGATACATCTGATTAATTCACAAAGTCAAAATTCTAAAACATCAGCTGCTAAGTATTTTCAAGTACTCGACTTTTTATATTCTATTAGATGATATATTTGAGTTTATTAAGTATGCTTTTTATAAATTGATAACTTATAAAAAGGCTTAAGATTGCTTTACTTTTGGATCTTCTATAAAAATAAGGTTCCTAACAGTTAAAATTCTAACAAATGTAGTTCAATATATAAACTGTACGAAAGATTTCAGCTGTGTTTCAATTAAAAGTATTAAAATGAGTGTAAGTATGTCATCTTATTTAAAATAGGTAACTGGAAAAAATCAGAAATTTTATAAGGATTGTTTCACAATGTATAATTTTTAAAAAGGTCAAAATTAGTAAAGAAAAAATATAAAACAGTTATAAGTGCAGAAATATTTTAACATGAAAAATTAGAAGGAAAGAAATTTTTCTGCATGAAAAAGCATTTTGCATGGTAAAATGAAAAAGATATAGTGTCTAAGTTAGTTACACAAGGTTTATAGAGGATAAATCTCAAAAGTGTATGTGATTTGTTGACTATAACTGAAACAATCATTAAAGTTATTTAAGGCTTCTCTTTAGGTCAAATATGGTAAGAAAAACCACAATCTAATTCTCTATGTGTTGAAGTAACAAGCATTAAAACACTGATCTGTTCTTATGTATCAAGATAATTTCTGGTGTTATGTTTTTAAAGGTTTGATGGGTCATAGTGCCATTACAAATCCTGGCTTTTATCTCTTTTCTGAAATATTTCACTCTTATATAAGTATTTCATTCTTATATAAGTAAGATGTATTTATACATTAGATAATAAATCTATTTCTGATCATCGACACTGTTTTCTATCTTAGTATTACTAACCTATGCAGAGCTGTGATTATAGTTACCCCACATTATGGACTCTAAATATTTCTTTAAAATTTAAACCTAGTTAATACAAGGATATCCATGCAATTGTATGCTATTACTGGCTTCTAAATGTATACCTGATCACCAAGTGTATAAATATTTAAAGTATAACACTTAAAAGAGCTTTTTTCCAAGCTGGTGTTTCCAAACTAATGTTGCTTGTAACAATAGTCTTCTTTAGGTTTATATTGAAGCAATTTAATTAGAGATTCATTTATGTCATTTAATATTTTTCATTGGATAAGAATAATCTGACTCTTTACACTAGGTTGGAAATTTAATTGCATTCTTGGAAAGTAATAAGGAGAGCCTAATTTGTTTAAAGATTAGCAATGTGGAACATAAAAATATTTTGCTACCTTCTCTTCAAAAATTTAGGAGATTCTTAGCTTTTGTTTGATTCATGCTTCAGATATAAGGTTGTATTATGTTAACTAATATTTACACTGAATTAGAAACATTCTACCACCTTACTAGAAAAACTCAAGGGGACATTAAGAAAACACACAATCATGAACCTTGAGTTCATAGAGAATCACATAACTTTAAAGATAAATTTATCACTCAGATGGCCCCAGACATTCAGAGGAAGTAACAAAAATTGATATTTGACCCTGATCAGTCTTTATAAACATCTTCCAGCTTGCAACCTCCATCTTTTATAATAGAGATCAGGAGGAGAGGAAAGAAAGTAACCAAGTGACCACCACAAAGGCTCTATCCTTTCTGTCAAGGCATCACTGGAAGAATAAATGTCCCCAGTGACAGAAGCTGTTGGATCCAGAGTTCCCTACACAGGCTTGACGGGCTCCAAGGTCAGATTTAATGTCTCCTGTGACTCCTAATACCATCCCCAGCCCCCTGGTATGCTTCTCTGTAGGCAGTTAAAAGTCAGTCTCTTCTTGGACACTGGCACTAACTCTTCCGTACTTATATTCTTTTCTGGACTTCTTGCCTCAGTATCCCTTAATGTTATTCTTCATCTCTGGGGAACATGAACCTGACTTCCACCAAACTGGCACCATTTTCATCCAAAATGTTACAATATCTTACAAAAGCAAAGAAAAATGGTGTCAATAGATCATGCCTCGACCATCATGCCTTTCTGTTTCTCACTCTCCACAATCAGTACCAAACCAATTCTTCCTCCAAAATATTTCTTTTTTAAATTTTATTGAGGAGTTGTATTGTTGTGCAATCATAAATGCATATGTAGTAACATTATGATATGCCCTGATCCAAACTGTTTCTATGATCACTTTATTTCATTCAACTTCATTATCACCAACTTGCCAAGTCAGTATCATTGTCCATGTGTATTATGCTCTTAACAATTCTCCATACAGAGTGCAAAGCTTGTATTTAATATGTGTGTGTATATTTATATATATATGTTATATATATATATATAATCTGTCTATCTATATCTATATATATGTTGTTATTTGCTACTTACCAAGGTTGCATAATTTTATTTGAAATAAGATTAAAAAATTTTAACATCCTAAATGGAGCTCAGTTTATACCCAGTTCACAGATGTCTTTCATTTGACCTGCAAAATATTTAAATCACTGAGTCAAAAAGTTAAAAATTAGGTGATTTCACAAATACTAAGTTCTGGTTTCCCTTGGTAAGTAAGATGATGAGAGTACAGCAGGCCACAGGCCCACATTTCATGTGCATCAATCTGGAATTAAGTGGAACCTGAACGTGTGTTCTCCAGCTTAACCCATTCTCCATGACCCACAATCATACCTTCCTAATAAATTTGCTGTGTTTTCTCACAGGGGTATATAGGCATGAGAATTGGCCACTGTTGGATTATGTGACATGTAATATACTATATAATATGATGCTAATGTACTCATTTCTTAAATATCATTTTTGACTCCATCTCCTATATCTTACTCTAGTTATACAGAACATTCAGTAATGCAAATGCCCCAAGTTCTTACCTGCTGGGTTATTGCAGAACCTATTATGTGAAAGGTCTTTCCTGACACATTTACCTGGGCAGCTGCACTTATCCTTTGGATCTGCTCTGAGTGCCACTTCATCAGAGAAGCTTTTTTGCTCTTTCTACCCATCACCATTCAAATTCACTCATCCTTTTGAACTCTCTAAGATGTTCTTTAAACTTTTTTAGTTGTATTAAGCACAATTTTCTATTATATATTTGCGTGTCTGTCTCTATCTACCTATCTATCCATCTTAATGTACAATATTTCACTGCTGACTTCCAATTTTATTATTACCTCTAGTGAAAGGCAGAAGACTGAATAGTTTGCAGATATCTTAGACTGGGTTCCAAAAATTGCTTTGAAAACAATTCTCAATCTTCTTCCAGCTCAGCACTTTCTATGCATTAATAGTAGTGAGGCAATATGACTATTGGAATTGTCTACTATAGTCATCTTGTTTGAGTCAAGAGAACAAGTGATGGATCAATAATATTCCCATAAATTAGCAAATATCCATTCTTAAATTTGTATGTATATCTATATACATGAGTGTGCATTCATTTCTTAGTAGTAAGATTATTTTTAATAATTCAAAGAACCAAGAATTCTTTTCAGTTTTATTCTATAGAAAGTAGTAGATATTAAACTGATATGTTTTTACTCCTTTAGTGATTTGCTTCTCGTTTGCTTTTGCCATTTTTTTGTGTTGGGGATTATGTTTGTAGTTCATTCACTTTTATATCATATATTTTGAAAATATCACTGAGTATTTGCATCATTTTATATTTTATTTTTCTTTGAAAGTCTTTAAGTTCAATGGGAATGAACATTGTATGTACATTCTAATGTATTTTTTTTTTATCATGCCTGGAACATTTTATGTCCCCAACATATACCTGCTGAATAAAGAAAACTATGGTACAGGTATCATTCCTAACTTAAAAGCATATTTATAAGAAAATTCATTGTTGAGTTCCACCAGCAAAAAATTACTGTTTGGGATTCTTTTCCTTTTTGTCACCACGAAGGTGTTTGATGCTGTTATTAACCCTTTATCAAAAAATTCTACTCTTGCTCTGATTATTTTAGGACTTCATGCACACAAAAATCTTCAAGTAGTGATCTTGCCTAAGACTATTTTTTACACAGACATTTATTGCCTTTCACTTGGAAAAGTTATAAAATGGAAAGGATGCTAATAAAGGAGTATAAAAATTAGTGGTCATCCTGGAGAGATTTTATTTGAGAAGTTAAATAGGAATATTGGTATCTCCTAGTCAATAATATAAGGTATGATTGGATACAAATAATTTTGACATGCATCAAACACATGTTCAGCTTAAAGAAATACACACACTCCCATTTGGATATTTGTATATATATTTTAAGAACATTTAAAATTTTGAAAGCGGTGATTGCTCCGACATGAGATATAATTTTATACATTTTTATAAAGTTTATCTGATGAAAACAGAGCAACACTTTAAAATTCATTCATTTCCAAAGCTAGTCAGTGTTGTATGTATTCATTTTTATCTGATAATATATGTAGGTAGCCATGCTTGGGAAACTAACTCATAAGTAACGTTTATGACATATTTCAAAACTATGTTTGAGGTAGGAAAAACTATAACTCTGGCTTTAAAAAGTGTTTGAATGAATGAATTGATCTAATAATGCTTTCTATCTCCCTCCTGCAAGTCAGTAGTAAATCTGAGATTTTTAAAAATTTGACATTGGCAGAGTTTTTCATCGCTATTTCTCTTGCCTACAAAGTTCACATTAGGTACTCTTAGATTTCTTTTCCTCTTTTGAACTGATATTTTGCTTCTGTATGAGCAGATTTTAACTATATTTGTATATGTTTAATGAACTGAACCAGAGACTTTATTTTCTATATTCAAATATAATTGTCAGGAAAAAAACATGTATTTCAAATTTTGTTTACTGGAAACCCTGCATTAACCTACTAACGTATCTATAGTCTACTTTGAATGAACATTGTGATAGAAAATTGTTTTACTCAGAACTACTCAATTGGAATATTATAAACATAAATATTTATGTAGAAATAGTTTATCACATAAGCCTCTTAAAATGCTTTTGTCAATTCTCCATCAAGGATGATTTTTTAAAAAATTATAACAATATTAAATACATAAGAGAAGCATGATACACTTAAATTCATGCAAAATTTTTATTAGCTTTTCATTAAAAGCAGTTGATTTTCACTAGTTGAATTTCTTTCTCAGATACTCCTGAAAGTTAATTGATGAACTGTTCTTGATTCTATAGAATATTGTTAACACATGAGAAAGGAATCCCAGGGCAGGCATGTATGGATGAAATCTGTACATTACAAAAGTGGGCTTTGGGCTGCAGTTTTCTTATTTCATTATTCTTTAGGGACAATAATACCTGCCTTCCAAATTCAGCGTTGGGAGGACAACTATGTGAAATGTATATATAATAATTCTTTCTGTAGATCAGAGAGGAGTTATGGCAGAGATGATGGTGAATCCTACATAGTCCATTCCACAATTGCCAACATTTTGCATGTAAATATGGTTATTTTTTTATTAATTATCTTGGAGTATAAATTGCATGTACCATTCAGAGGAAGACTATGTTGAGGCAGTGCATAACCATGGCATTATATATTCTGTCTTGATTCCTGAGTAAGTTTTGCATAGGGTATGAGAAGTGAGGTACTAAGGATTACTATATATTATCTCCCCTGAGCAATTAGGAAGATGAAGTTACCAGCAATTAATATGAGGAGAGTTCTTCATGGAACAGATTTGGAGGAAGATATTATGAATTCAAATTTGATAACTTAAAATAGGTGATGGAAATTTTATGTCCAAGTGGAGATGTTCTGTAGACCGTTGGATTTATTGACATAGAACCTTGCAGAAAATTCAGTACTGATGATATAAACGTGGGAGTTGGTATGTGCTTGGTATCTACATTTGGGAAACTAAGATTAATTACCAAGGTATTCAATTTAGATATAAGGAGGAATATAGACAGAGCACTGGATCATTTCATCGTTATGGGCTTAGATAGAAGAAAGTTCACAAAGGAGACCAAAATGAACAAGAGTTAAAAGAAATCTTACAATTATATCATGTACTAGAGGTCACACAAAAAATGTACACCAAGGAAAAGGAAGCATTCAACTAAAAAAAATAGACTGATAGCTCAAATGAAATAAAGGCAAAAATGATCCTTGTAATTAGTAAAGTTGAGATTCACACTACCAATTGCTGCAGAGAAAAATGTCCTAGAACATTAGGGCTTAGAGAATTAATTCATCATTATCTATCCTAGCTCTGTAGTTCTATATGTTGACTGTACATGTTGACTGCATTGGGTGATTCCCACTTGGGGTCTAGAGTTCCCTAGAATCTCCAAGAGGAAATGTATTACTACCCAAACTGGTACTGGCTTAGCAAGATTCATTTTGGACATCTGATATGCAGAACTGAACACTGTTTTATTATTTTAAACCACTATTATTATGAGAGCTAATATAGCATGCCATATGAAGCAACTACTTGAGATCTCATTTGACTTAGGTGTTTGTGACCATGGGGATTGGTTCCAAGAAGCAGCATTTTGAGAAAAACTGATCCAAGGAACCCAGGAAGAATCTGAAAAGCTTTTTATGATACCTATGAAGGCTCAAAATGCTAATTGTGCCACACATTATCAGCCATATTTTTAAGGTGATCCCAGAATCAGTGAAAGTGAATCAATATGCTTATTGATGTAAGGAGCATCATGTTTTACATAAAAGAAAGAATCAGTGCCATAGTGACATAGATAATAATTTTGATTAGACTTTGGACTTAAGACTTTAGAGTTGATATTAGAGCAACTTAATATTTTGAGATTATTGTGATGGAATAAATGCACTTGAATTAGGGAAGTAGGTGGATTTAGGGGGCTGGGACCAGAATGGTATGGACTGAATATTTTTGCCCACCCCCTAAGTCAAATGTTGAAGCCCTAAACTTCCATGTAATTTGACTGGGAAGAGACTTTCAATAAGAAGATGATTATGCTTACCTTAGGTTGTAAGGATAAAGCCGTGATTCAATAGACTAGTATCCTTATGTTTATGAAGAAAAGGAGACATCACACCAGAGAGTCCAAAGATGAGTATCTGTCTACACAGTGAGGTGGTTAGCAGTCTGCAAGCAAGGAAGACAGTCTCACCAGAAATCAGACAAGCTGGAATTTTGTTCTGGACTTACAACTTCAAGAAGTGTTAAAACAATTTTAAAAATTCTGTTTTTAAAAACACTCAGTCTATGTAATTTTTAAAGGTAAAACCCAGCTGACTAGATAATATGCAAACACATCAAGGAGGGAGGAGGAGGGGCTGGAGCAGTGGCTGAGTGGTTTCGGCACTTGCCTGGCAAGCACGAGGACCGGTGTTCAAACCCCAGCACCACGTATACAACTTAAGTGTTGGAGCAACTAAAGCCATGTGAAAAACTAAAGTTGTTTCTCTCTTTCTCTGTCTCTCTCACTGTCCCTCTCTCTTTAAAAAAAAAAAAAGGGAAGGAGGAGGATGGAAGAGAGGAAATGAGGGAGAGAAACAGGAATAGGTGTTACCAAGCAGTTCACTGGTGAATGCTACATCTCAGGTATTAACCCAGGCTGGGGTGAAATGTCAAGCTCATGTACTAGATTCACCAAAGTCAAAGCAACACATAGTCTAGGGGAATCATAGATATATAGTGGGGAAAGGAAGAAAGAGGGATGATAGGAAGGGATGGGGAGCAGGAATCAATAATGTAGCTTATTATTTACTCACCCAAGAAGCCAAATAATACTTATGTAATAATTTAATTCTGAAAAATGCACAACCATATGTATAAATATGTATTTGTTATAGGGGGCAAGTATAGAAGAGTCAGGAGACAGCCATGGTGATATGGGGTAATTCTGGATGAGGATCAGGGGCGTATCATATTGATAATATATGTGCATGTATGATTGTACAACAACACAACTCAATAAAAATTTTAAAAAACTATCTATGCAAGTATTGGAGAGATAGATAATCCACAACTTATTTATTTTTTTAAAGAGAGGACAGTAAGAGAGAGACAGAGTCAATTTTTATTGAGTTTTTCACATGGCTTTCGTTGCTCTGACAGTTGTGTACGTGGGTGGTGGGGTTTGAACCCATGTACTTGTGCATGCCCAGCAAGCACCATTACTGCTGAGCCACCACTCTAGACCCTCCACAAATTATTTTAATTCACTTAATCTGGATAACTAGGACAAATGTGTATTTGTTTTCTTTGCAATATATATAATGCTGCAATCTATTTAATTCTATATATTAAAATGAACTTTATGACTAGAATCCTTTGAGTATATACACTCCTTAATGGAAATAAATTAAGAAATTAGATATAACTTCAGCATTCAAACTTTTCAGAAAAAGAAAGAAAATCATTTGTAGTTGACACTGTATCATTGCAGATTTTTTTTTTTTTTTGTCCCTCCATGAGTATCTTTAGCTGTGGTTTTTTTTTTTTTTTTTTTTTTTTTTTTTTTTTTTTTTTTTTTTTTTTTTTTTGTTTGTTTGTCAGTTTCTAAGAAACTCTTTGAATAATGGTCTTCCCATGAATTTGAGAAGGTAAACATATTTAAAAAACTACTTCAACTATTACATCAGTAACTTACATGACTTTTTTATTTATTTAAATCCAAAATTAGCAATTACAAAACATAACCTTTTCTGTTTAACACATTACCTGTATATCTCTACTTAGAATATTAAAGGTATCTGTAATTATTCTCTTTTCACATCTCTAAGAGGAAAAAGTCAGAATGGATTATTCAAAAGGTTTTCATTCCTTTGAGACTTGGGCTTTTCAGCAGTACTATAAATTTTGTTTTTCCTCCAAGGTTGGAAGCAATGTTGGCCTTTGACTTAAAATCCACGATACTATTGTAAATGACAATGATATTGAGCTCTGACAAATTGAATTGGTCTTGAGGTATTGGAGGATGACTAATAAATCTGCAACCTGATATAGAAACTTTTTTTTATAAAAGATACTCTTTCCTCTTGAAATGCTTGTAACTTACACCTTTAAAGGTTAAAACCACTTGGTTTACTGAAATCGTGTGTTTTGGAGTATTTGCATTCTTGTTATCAGCATCTACCGGCCTGTGACAACTGATTTGTATAAAACACAACTGAGTAATATACTATTATTATTCTTGTATAGTGTAACATTTTATTTGTGGTATCTTTTCCTTATAGGAATTGGGAAAGTACTCTTTATATTGTGTGTAACTTGACAAGCTGTGAAAGGTAATATCATGCTTTTATAAGTCTATTCCAGGACTATGTCAAAATTTGCCATTTTACAACTGCATAAAAATATACAATTTTGCTGATACCAGAAACAATGAGAGCATTTTTAAAATGTGCATTTTTAGAAGATTAATGAAGAAATTCATTGAAGAAGTTTCATTTTGAATGTTTACCTATTAACACTACATTTGAAAAGGCTATTCAATAGTATATTTTGAAAGTAATATTATTGTCTATGAGGATACGTTGATATAATTCTTCTGAAATTTCTTGCCTTTCATTTATTAACTTATTGTTGTAATTGTAGGTATTCAAATAAATAAATGACTTATTCAAAAGGTATAAAAAAGGCTTTGAGATCCAATTCAGATGATTTCTGTCTCCAAAGTTGTCTGCTTCATTTTGTTTGAATCTCACCTTTAGGGACTACAGCATTTAAATGCACTGTACAATTATACTTTTTTAATGCAGAAGAATCTTTCTTCTTTTTGCATTATAAAAATTTATTATGTCATGTCATTGACTACAGATTTGAGGTCTGTAACTTCCTTTTTGAGAGAATCAATCAAAATGGATCAAGGAGCTAGGTATTAAACCAGCTACCTTGCAACTGATAGAAGACAAATTAGGTCCAACACTGCAACATTTGGGAGTAGGCAAAGACTTTCTCAACATGTCTCCAAAAGTGAAGGAAATAAAGTAAAAAATCAGTGAATGGGATGCCATAAAGCTAAAAAGATTTTGTACTGCCAAGGAAACAATCAAAAGAGTCAAGTGGTTTCCTACGGAAATGGAGAGAAACATGGGCTATGATTCCTCTGACAGGGGCCTCATATCCAGAATCTACAAAATCCTCAAAAATCTCAACTACAAAAACACTAAAAGCCCAATATATAAATGGGCCAAAGAGCTAAATAGAAACATCTCACCAGAGGACATTGATCAAGACAATTAATACATGAGAAAGTGCTCTAAATCACTAGTAATCAGAGAAATGCAAATGAAAACTACATTAAGATATCACCTTATGCCAGTCAGAATGGCGAAGATGAAGAAAATAAACAATAATAGATGCTGGAGGGGCTGTGGAGAGATAGGCACACTAACACACTGTTGGTGGAGCTGCAGACTGGTACAGCCCCTCTGGAAAGCAGTGTGGAGAATCCTCAAAAAACTAGGGATGAGCCCACCATATGACCCTGCTATTCCACTCCTGGGAATCTTTCCAGGGGATTTAGAATCAGCAAGTTATAGTGACACAGCAATATCTATGTTTGTAGCAGCTCAATTTACTATTGCTAGGCTATGGAAACAACCCAGATGTCCCTCACTGGATGAATGGATCCAAAAACTGTGGTACATTTATACCATGGAATTCTACACAGCAATTAGAAACAATGATATTGCAGCCTTTGAAGGTAAATGGATGGCTATGGAAGAAATTATGCTGAGTAAAATCAGCTTAACCCAGAGAACTAATAGTCGATTGTCTCCACTCATATGTGGAGGTTGGGACTAGACCCTGGACAGTGAGTTGGTCTATTATAATGTGTTTAATCCAGATAAGATATAATGCTATTCAACATAATCCTTTTTTAGAGATATTGTGGGAAGGGGAAGGGAGGGATAAGGGTGGGTTTTTTTGGGGGGCAATCCTGGGGGTAATTGCAATATCCAGAATATATATATACACATTTTATATTATTTTGTTAAAAACTTGTATGGTTGTTCAAAATTTAAAAAATTCAATATGTCAGTGCAGGAATTTTAATGATACTTTATTTTTTCTATTATATGTTGTCTCAATTTTCTAAACAAAACACATATTACTTTAATAGTCTGAAACAACATAAAATAAAAAGCCCTAAAGATCTATTGAAAGTATCCTACACAGAATTTAAAGGCATAAAAGGCATTCATATCAAAATATTAATAATTTCTTGGATTTATTGTATAGCCTGGTAATTATAATTAATACTACTGTATTGTACATTTGAAATTTGCTAAGAAATCAGATCTTTATTTGCACCTCAGTGTGTACACACACAAATACGAACATACACAGTGACTGTTTGAGGTGATAGATGACTTAAGTGACTTCATAGTGGTTATCTAGTCACAATGTCTCACAATATTCATGTATATGAAATCATGTTGTATATCTTCAGTTCATAGAATATTACTTGTCACTTATACCTCAAAACACTGAAGAAATAAAGGAATATGATTTTCCATTTTCCAATACACACCCATGCGTTGCTTACCAACATGAATTCAATGTGAGAAATGTGTTAAGCAATTTCATCACTGTGCAAATACGTATAGCACACTTACACAAACCTATATTGTATAGCTTATTACAGAAATAAAACTATAAGGAATACTCTACTGCTCCTAGCTATGAATCTGTAAAGTATGTTACTCTACTGAATGTTGCAGGTAATTAAAATATAATGGTAAATATTTGCACATCAATCATTCACAAGGTACAGTAGAATAATGCATACATAAATACAAAAATATAAAAGATGAAAATTCATGCAATTGTGTAGGGCACTTACTATGAAGGGAGCTTTCAGAACTGTAAATTCCCTCTGAATGATTCCATGACTGAGTGGTAAGTGAATCTGAAGGCCCAGGATATTATAGTACACATTTCTATAGACTTTACAAACACTGTGAATTTTAACTATGCTAAATTTATTGAAATTTTTCATTCTTCAATAATAATTTTACATTGGTTTTTTACAATATTTTTATTCCAACTTCTAATTTTTTTTAAGAGAGAGGGACAGTTTGTGAGAGAGAGAGAAAAAGAGATTCAATTTTTCTTAGCTTTTCATGTTGCCTTTGCTGCTCCAAAACTTTGTTGTGTACATGATGCTGGGGTTCGAACTCACATACTTGTGCATGCTAGACAAGTGCAGTAACCACTGAGCTACTGACCAGCCCTGTGTTTCTAAATTTTAAACATTTTTGACACTTTTGTATTAATACAGCCCTTTTACTGCCTTTCAAAAGTTATCTTTCTTTGTATCTTTGTGGTATACATTTTAACTGTTACTATACAATTCTTTTTATTTTTAAACTTTTTGTTTAAAACAAAATCAAAAACATACACATTAGCCTAAGTCTGCACAGGGTCAGGATCATCAACTTCTCTGTCTTCTACCTCCATATCCTGTCCCACTGGATGGTCTTCAGGATAAGAACACGCATGGAGCTGCCATCACTGTAGTAGCTTCTTCTGGAATCCTTCTTGAGTGGCCTGCCTGGGACTTTCCTTCAAGAAGGGTCGCCCTTTTCAGAAATGTGTTCATGGCAGTTTGCTTATTTATTTTATTCCCATCTTAAGCAGGTAATGTGCCATAAGCACTACTTTCAGTGTTGGGGCCCATTCTTCCAAATTTCTCAAGGACCTTGTTGAGGTCAGCAAAAACTTCTGCTAAATACTTCACTGTAAATTTTCATGGGAACTCTTCCTTTTCTTCTAACAGTTTCTTTTTCTTTCGCCTCTTCTTCAGCAGTGTGTTCCTGTTCTAATCCCAACAACTCTCTACTAGTTAATCCATTGGAGTCACCTCTAAAAGCACCTAAATGTCTTTCTCATCCACATCCAGGGTAAAGTCATTTCAATCTCACCAGAGTCTTGTTGATTTTGCAGCTTCCATGTCCTTGACAAATCCTTTGAAGGCATGGACAAATGAACTTCTTGAGGGTCTTCTTCTAGATACCATCATACACTCCTTGATGACATCACCCAAAGGTGGGTGATGCCTGCCATTGTAGAGATTAGATCCTTTCAGAATGCACCAATATATTCTCAGGGTCTATGTCAGTTATAAAAATAGCCTGGGTAAAGATTCTCCTCAGGTAATAGTCCTTAAAAGTTGCTGTGATTCCTGAATATATTGGTTAAATCAAAGAGGAAGTGTTTTGATTGAAAAAATACTGTGATGTTTGTATGAAGCTCTTCAATAAAAAGAATGTGCAGAGAATTATCAATAATAAATTAAATTTCAAAAGGTGAGTTATTCTACAAATGATACTTCTTTGTTTTGTTGGACTAGCAGTTCAGGGGAACACCTTAGATGAAGACCGGGTGGTGTGTTTTGGGTACTAGATGTCCCTCAAAAGCCCATGTCTGAAACAATGCAAGAAGGCTTAGAGGAGAAATCATTGAGTTATGAAAGTCTTAATCCAATCATTGAATTGATCCTCTGATAGGGATTAACTGAGTGGCAACTGAAGTTGGGTAGGGAGTGGCTTGGAGGAAATGGGAGATATATTTTGTATTCGCAAGTAGAGTCTGTCTCTCTGCTTCCTAATCATCATGTGAGCATCTTTCCTTTGCCGCACTCTTCCACCGTGATGTTCTGTCTCACCTCAAGCCCCAAGCAGTGGAATTGGCCTTCTATGGACTCTGATCTCTGAAAATCATGAGCCCCCAAATAACCTTTTCATCCTTTAAAATTGTTCTCATTAGTATTTTAGTCTTAGCAAGAAAATAAAAGGTGACTAAAATAGTTGGGTCATGTGTGACCTCTTGTTTGTGTTTGAAGTACCTGAAAATTATGCTTTTTGATATTCTTGAATGTCCTGGGATTCTAACCATGGAAGATCACAAAGAATTTCAATTTGTAACCCACAATATCAACCCCAAGAAAAATGTTGTCTTGTCAATACAAGTCACTAGAGACAGAAAGGATAGTTTGCAAAGAGAAAAGAGAGAGGTTAAATTATGTGTAACAAAATTCATTTGGCAAGGAGGAAATAGTTCTAGTGCTGTGTAGAACAGGAGGTAACTATAGTTTACAAGGATTCATAACTTGTTTCTAAGCACCTAGGAGAGTCTGAAGATTCAGTTCATAGAGATGCTGAATGTTTGAGAAGATGAAAATGCTAATAACCCTGATTTGATCACTGTACATTGTATGCATATGTCAAATAATTATACCATACCTCATACATACATATGAATAGAATATGTCAAAAATTTGAAAAAATTAAAAATCCTTGAAATATAGCATTGATTTGTTCTCCTTATGGATGAAGTCTTTTCAGGTATCCATTTCCAGAGCAGGAGATTTATTTACATCGAAGATTTGTTCTAAGAAACAATTTTCCTCCCAAAAGAGCTTATCTGAACTTCCCTGAAATTCCTCATCCACCTTCATATCAGCACTCACAAACTCAGCATATGCTTTTACATTTCCTATTGAACAATGCTACTGTAATCATTTAAGACACTCAGAGCTAGTATAACATCTGTTATGGCATGAGTTTAAGGCTATTGGGAGGTGGTCCTAGGAGAAGAAAGTTAGATCACAGGGGAGTGGACATCAAGAGGATATTGGGGTCCTGCCCCCTCCTCTCTTTTTGCCTTCTGGCCTCTACGAAGGGAGCAACTTTCCTCTGCCAGGCATACACACTGCCATGATTTTCTGCCTTTGCCACAGGCCCAAAGTGAAAAGAAAGCCTTGAGATACACTGTATGCAACAGGCTGCCTAAGAATTTTTTTTGTTTTTCAGAGTTTATTTCATCATGTTTGGTCATCCAGGCCCTCAGAGACTATTGCATCCATGGTCCCAGTGATACCAGCTGCTTTTCCAGCTGATGATAGACCATGGTATTTTTCCCATGGTTCTAACTTTGACAGTGAGTAGAATATTAGAATTATTGGGTTATCGAGGGTTCTGCCAAGTTTTCAAGTGAAACCTGGGAAGACACAGTATTTAGCAATGTCAGATTCACTGCATGCAGATTTTGGCAGGGCAATGTGTGAGGAACTATGAAAGTAAAGCTGAAGTGGCAATGGAGAAGTTATAGATGCTAGAACGTGGAACACTGACTGAAAAAAACTAGGTAGTGGCAGAACAAACCCAAAAGACAGGCTATGTGGGATGCCACCAGAAAGGCAATAGGTCAGGGCTGTCCCAGTCCTTCTGAGCTCCTATCGATGTGGACTTGTGCTCCATGTGCTAGATGTGGAGCTACAGGACTTAATAGTTACACTATTGGATTTAAGTCCTATTCTGATCTGATCCTTTCTGTACCCATATTCCTCCCTTTCGGAACATGGATGTTGATCCTGTGCTATTATATCTTGGAAATATGTAACTTCTTTTTTAAAAATTTTATAGGTATTCACAACTGAGGTTTTACATTATCATGATTGAATTTAGACTTGGATTTTTTTGCTGGAATATTTAGTGTTAAGGGGACTCTTGGGTATGGACTGAATAAATTTTGTGCTGTGTAATGGTGATGAACATCAGGGGTGGAATATTATGGTTGCATCTTAAGTGTCCCTTCCCTCACTGTCTCACGAGTTGATAGCTTCTTCTTTAGCCAATGGCACTGTTGGGAGTTGGAAGAAACTATGAGATGAAACCCACAGAAGGAATTTAAGTCACTAGGAATATGCCCTGGAAAGGGATAAGGGTACCCTAGTTCTTCCTCTCTCTCTCCTTTTTGCCTCCTGGCTTCCATGAGGTGAACAGTATTATTCCTTGGCCACATTCTGTCATAATGAACTGTCTTGTTGCGGTCTTAAAATCAACCTGCATGAGTGACTGTGGCCTGAATCATTTGAAAATATATATCAAAATCAACCTTACCTCTTTTAGGTTGAATTGTCTCAGGTATTTTGTCACAGAAATTGAAAACTGACTAACATAGAAAATTGATAGCAAGAAGAAGGTCCGTGCTGTGACATTACTTGACAATGTTGTTCAGAAGACTTTGGAGCTGTTTTGCAGAAGGACTTTAGAAAAGTTTGGAGAAGCACAACAAAGAAAGCCTGATAATGGTCTAAGTGGAACCTAATGGAAGATTCTATTTGGAGCTCAAAAGATGAGAATGCTGATGAGAAAGGGAACCGTGAAGACCAGTCTCATGATATATCCCACAGAAATGAAGTCACTGTTGGAAATTGGACTAGAAGCTGTTCATGTTGCATCCTGGCAAGGCACTCGCCTACATTTTGTCTCTGGCCTGAGAATTTATGGGAGGCAGAGTTTAAATGTGATGGCTTAGTTAATCTGGCAGAGGGCATTACAAAGCAACATTGAATTCCAATAGCAGCATGAGCACTGATAACTGTTGCTTTTATTCAGATTTATAGTGAGAATCAGGAGCAAAGAATAGAGCAGAACTATTTGAAAACATTTCAGTACTGCCAGAAAATGAGCATGTTTAAAATTGAGGCCAAGAAATGTGTGATTGTAAGGAAATTATTACCACTGTTAAAAAGAAGTGAAGTGGGGCTGGAGCAGTGGATCGGCAGTTACGGAGCTCTCCTGGCATGCATAAGGACCTGGGCTCAAACCCCAGTCCCACATACACAATGAAGTGTCAGAGCAACGAAAGCCACATGAAAAAATGAATGAAATTGACTCTCTCTCTCTCTCTCTCTCTCTCTCTCTCTCTCTCTCGTCTTTCTTAAAAAAAAAATAAAGAAGTACTTTATACTAGAACTACTTCATACTAGAAAAAAGGAAAAATGCCTTGAGTGCATCTCAGGATTCAGCCAGACCCCATGTATCATTGGCTCCAAGACTTGCCTTTGAGAAAGGAGCCTTGAGGCACCCTGCTCACACAGGGATGTCTAGGGACTTGTCTCTCAGGGACACAAACATATGCACTCACCCTATCGACCATCCAGGCACTCAGAGGCTCCTCAGCCTAGGTTTGAGCATGCCTGACTATATGACTCACCCTGGTGACAGACCTTGGCATCACCCATATGATGACAAATTTGTAGGCATGCAAAATGTAAAAGTTGTAGGGTTAATGGCGTGTTACAGTTTGAAACTGAAAGGTCTCTCAAAGGCTCATGTAGTAAAGGCTTTATCCCCATCTAATAACAATATTGAAAGCTAGTTGAACACTTAAGATGTAGGAACTGGTGGAAGGAAGTCAATTTACTGGGAACATGTCCTAAAAGGATACATTTTGTTCAAGACTCCTTTTTTTCTATCCGTCTATATCATATTTTATATGACTATCTATCATCTATTTACCATCTATCTATATGTATTTATCATCTATTAATCATCTATATCATCATCATCTATCATCTATAATCATTCTCTCAGTGTCCTGATAGCCATGAGGTGAATCACTTTTTTTCCTTCATGTATTCTTTATTATAATGTTCCTCCTTATCACAGTTCTAAAATCAATAGAATGGTGGCTTGGTGGTAATGGCACTTGCCTGGCATGTGTGAGGATGCGGGTTCGAACCCCAGCACCACGTACTCAACCAAATGTCCACGCAACAAAAGCCACATGAAAAACTAAATAAAATTGATTTTCTCTTTCTCTCTCTCACTGTCCCTTCTCTCTTTTAAAAAAATAAAAAATGAAAACAATAGAGCCAGCAACCTATGGGCTGAAATCTCTGAAACCAGAGCCAAAATAAATATTTCTGCAAGGTGATTTCCTCAAGTAATTTGTCACAGCAATGGAAAACTGACTTTCCATGGAGGCTTCCACTAAGACTTCAAAGAAAAGCCTGGGCATCTAGACAGTGTGTAGCATAGTCAGAGGCTCTGCAAACAGAACCTGGAGGAGTTCACATGTGAAGTTGTGAAAATGAAGCTGGAACATCCCTAGTGAGCCCAGGAAGTTAGAGATGCCAGGAACATGGAACATCTGGTGAGGGGAGTACCAGTAGGTAGTTAGTACAACCAACTCAAGCAAGAGGCCTTAGAGCTGCAGTAAGTTCGTACTATATGAATTTTGCAGTGTGGAATGGGCAAGACTCTGGCTGCCCGGGGAAGAATTTTATGGTTTAGATCTTGTATGTGTTCCAAAGGATCATGTGTTGAGGGCTTGGCCCCCAGCAGGTGGCACTATTGGGAGGTGGTGGAAACTTCATGAATTGGGGCCTAGGAGAAGATGGGTCATTGGAATATGATTTCAAGGGGACATAGGGATCCTGGCCTTTCCCCACTCTCCCTTTGCCTCTTGGCCATTAATGAGGTGAGCAGCTTTCTCTGTCACACGCTTCAGTCAAGTTGCTCTCCCTTGCCACAGGCCCAGAGCAATGGGGCTAAAAACCACACACCAAAACCTCTGAAACCAAGAGATAAAATAAATGTTTCCTCATTTTATTTGATTTTCTCAGGTATTTTATCCCAGTGACCGAAAGTTCATTAATGCAACATTGTAGCTGGTTGTGATTGTCATGTTGCTGAGAGGGATGTGGATTGTTAGAAGTTTCTCCATATCTCATACAACTCAAATTTCTCTTGTTCTTATTGTCTTCAGTGCAGATCTTTTATGAGCTTCTGTTACTTTGCTCTTGTTCTTCAAGATAGTAACTATAATGGAATGTGACATACCTGGCTTGCCAGCAAGATGTGCCACTCATTTTCCACCTTCATAGTAGTGCTTAATCTCTTTACTTTCATTCCAAGGTCAAATACTTATTAAATGCTCCTACTGGCAATATTAACAGTGGATTTTGTATGTTTATGGACCATCAAGTGCCAAGGCTGCCATCAATACATGGTAAGCATAAATCTATAAGCATATGGCAAACATGCTACTGTTACCATATTGAAGTGAACAATTTCTAATGAATAGAAGGAGTACATTCTAATGACAAGAATGCAGTAGAGCCAATATATGAACAAATAATGTGGCCATTTATTATCAAGTGTTTTATATTGCACATAGCTATACATGCTATACTTTTATACCACTGGCAGCCCAGTAGGCTTGCTTATACCAACATCACCATGAACACATGAGAAATGCATTTCACTGAAATGTTACAATGATCATGCAACATCACTAACAGAGAGCAACTTTTTAATTTTATTATAATCTCATGGGACCACCTTTATATATGTGGTATATCATTGACCAAAACATTATTAAGCATTACTTCACTATACATTTATGCAAATAAAAGGGATGGATTTCTGAAAAATTTTAAAGTGTAGTATGATGAGAACAAAAATTTAATGGTGCTAGAAATAATGTCTGGATTTGGAAAGAAGCTATAATTTTCTGTGTGGAGAATAGTATTAACTTTAGGAGGCTTGGTTAAAGTAAGAGAAAGAGGACAGCACCTTAAGAATTTCATACATGCTAGAGAAAAATAACTCCTGGAAAGTGTTCTTTTTTTCAGGGACTTGACAGAGAATAGGATGCAATCATTTTTTTCTTTGGTGTTTCTCTGGAGAAAGGATCCAGACTAGTTCTTATGATTTAAACTTCTTTATTTGACAGCAAGTATTAATGGTTGAAAAAGATGGGTTATTCTAATTTATTCCCCAGCAATTGAGCTAGTATAAAGCAGATATGTTGGGAAAAAATCAATTATAAAAAATTTTAATAGTGCCCTAAGTACCACTTCTACCTTCCCACTCATCTGTAATTGTTAGGCAAATAATAATAAAAAATTTGGCTCCTGACAGAGCATTTTAGCAATTAAACTTCTGATGTATCAGACTGCCAGCTGTGGAAATGGGTTTCTTGGCTTCTATTTTTTAGTTACTTATAACAATTTGTTTAATTAGTGAACCATAAAACAGACAAAACTCATTAAGAAATGGGATGCTAGGCAAGAAGTACAGATGCATATGAGTTGTAGCCACCACCTGTGGCAAGATTCCTCAGCTCACTTTATTAAAAGCACACTGAGTTTGTTTAGAGCATGAATGTGCACACTGGAACCCAGGCTACCTCCGCACTTGCAAGATCCTTCTGCTGGGCTGTGTGAGGATGCCCAAGTTATCTTTCCTACCTTTCCAAAAGAAATTGGCCTTATTTATTGTTCTAGGAATGTGGAAAGATTAGTTGAATGGATGGAAAAGTAGCTATTGAGTCTACTTTGCCATGGAAATGGAAGCGTTCATGTTTGTCTTTTGGCTATGGGCATTCTTTAATTCATTGGAGGTTATGAAATATCTGCAATAGGTCCCATGTGAGCTTCTGTGCTAGAAGTGAAATTATAAAATACATTTTAAAGCAACAAAATGAAAATTCACGTAAATCAGTTTGCCAAGTAGTTTTCAGATACATTGGCTCCGCTGAGTGATGAACATCTGTAAGCAGGTCCAAAGAAGATATTGGGATTTATTTCACTTTATTCATGAGGAAGAAGAGATTGTTTCTAAGTGAAAAAGTAAGGTCATAGTCAGTATGATGCTTACTTTACTCTTGATTACTCAAGTATCCTAATAAAATGATTTGATAGGAGGCCAAGCTTGGTATCCGGACAACTGAGGTTGAAGATCCAATCAGTGCTCCCCACGTATAGTGGGCACATGAGTTATTTAGCCTTCATGTAACTCAATTTGCCATATGCATGTGTAGATAATCACATTTCCTTTAGGGATTGGGACTACTAAGCCACAAGTTTAACATAAAACTCTGTGCCTGGTACCTAATAGAACATTGTTGCAAATTTCCTTTCCAGATACACACCTTACATTACACAGATGTTAAATTGCTACCTGACTTTGGAAGCGATAGGTTTAAAAATATTCTTATTTTAAAAGTTGTCAAAAAATTGTATGTTCTGCTGTGTATTGTGAGTTATTTTGTACACAAATATGCACATTTTCCTAGTGATTTAATGCTAACTTTTCTCAAAAGATTAGATTAATACACAAAGGACACATTTTGAGGAACACTAAGATAAATTTATTCATTCGCCCAAATAAAGAATTTGGTGTCAAAATTTTACCCCACATTTTCATTTAAAAAATTCTGCTTAAACAGCTGGATCAGAATATATAGATATTATGTGAAGAAGGTAATTGATGTGTGAATACTTTTGCTATGAAGTATATTATGTTTATAAATAAAACATTAATTTTATTACAATTTATTAATTAATCTCTCTGTTCCTTTAATATATGTTTTCACACCTAGGTCCTCTAGCTGCTGAGGCAATAATCACCAAAATTGGTCATCAATTTTTTTTGCTGTTTTATAATTTATAATGTATCTACAACTCTTAAGTATACATCATTTTATTTTACCTGTTTTAAAACGTTATTTTATGGAAAAGGATTACCTATATTCTTCTTTAACTTATTTTTTCTCTCAAATTCATTTTTGGGGTACAAACTGTATATGTCAATAATATATTATTTTTCCCTTCCATGTTTTACATTATGTGTCAACAGAAAAAATATAAACCATTTATTAATAGTATAATCTTTTAAGATTCTTAAAACTTTCTTTAAGTGGTCTATCATTACTTGAAAATAAATCATTTTTGCATTAAAATATACATTAGTTATTATAATGCAGTCACAAAAAAGGAGAGAGAGGAAAGAAATGGTTAAAAGCAACTAGGCAATACAGGAGTAAAAGTAAAATAATTCAAAATATTCAAAAAACTGAAAAGATACTTTTTTAAAAAATTATGGATAAAAATGAATAACAACATTACAGAATTTACTCATATTGATAAACACATAAAATGCGAATCATCTAAAGAACTTAACTTAAAAGGCAGAGAGAGAATGGAGATCGGGTAAAACCATAGCTACAGGAAAAGTACTTCAGTATGAAGACTGAAAATTTTGAAACATGAAAGTTTAGAAAACTAAATTCAATGCTAAAAAAGTTGAATAAAAGCTTAAGTGACAATACTAACATCAGAAAGTATTTTTGAGAGTATGAATTATTCACTAAGTTAAGAAAAGTCACTTGTTATGATAAATTAGTGAAATTACTAGGAAGTCAAAATAATAAAAATACCAATTATGATCTGAACAAAACTATTTTTTTAAAGAGACAAGGATGGTGAGGGGGGGAATCAATTTTATTTAGTTTTTCATGTGGCCCTTGTTGCTTCAACACTTTTTTGTGCACGTGGTGCTAGGGTTTGAACTCATGTCCTTGAACATGCCAGACAAGTGCCATAACTGCTGAACCACTACTCCAGTCCCTTAATCAAACTTTTAAAAAAGGAGAAAAAGAGAATGACAAAGAAAAATAGAAAAAAAAGACATATCAATGTTTTTTGGAGAGAGATATAGTGATAATAAAGAACACTTGGACAATGTTATCAGTCAAATAGAGCTACGGAAATATGTATAATAGTATACTCATCAATAGCAGAAGACCCATTTTTTTAAGCGGATATGGAATATTTAGCAGTATAAAGCATTTTTTGGGATATGATAGTTGTCACAACAACTCAGAATTTAAATCATACAAAAGATGATCCTTAAACATAGTGGAATTAGATGATACCTAAAAGATCTACAGAACAAATAACTGCTAAGTAACTCACAGCTGAAATTAAAAAATCAAATGGTAGAATATGCAATATATTATTTGTAATGAAAACAAAAATAGCATATTAAAATATATCAAGTATAATCAAGCAGTATTTCATCATAAAATTATAACAGAATGCTATTATAATTTTTTAAAAGGGAAAGAGACAGTGAAAGAGAGAAAAAGAATCAATTTTATTTAGATTTTCATCTGGTTTTCACTGCTCAGACACTTTATTGTACGTGGTGCTGGGGTTTGAACCCGTGTGCTCGTGCATGCCAGGCAAGCACCATAACCACTGAAGCCACTGCTCCAGCCCCTAAAATTTAATAAAATTTAATAAAATAAAATCAATTATTTCATTTGTACCTTTAGAAATTATAATAATGAGAAAATTAAACTCAAAGAATGAAGAATAAATAAATCATAAATATTAATATGGGAATCAATAAAATAGAAACCAGAAGACAGAAAATAAAATACAGAGCTGCTTTTCTAATTTCAGTAAGTATGCACACTCTCTAGATACACTAAGGAAAATCAATTGAGGTAACCCAAAATGTGCATATCAGTTAAGAGTGACGTCATTGATTACCTGATTTTACAGATGCTAAAAGTTTGACCCTATGATCAACTTTATGCTTCAAATTTGGCGAGTGAAATGAAATAATTTCTTAGAAGATACAAACTGACAAAATTTGCTAAAGAGCAATTAGAATAATAAGATCGTTCATATTGATTAAAGTTGAACCTTTAAAGCAAATTTTCCCCAAATCCCTTTAGACTCAGATGGCTTCAGAAGATAATTTTTTCTGAATATTGGAAGAAGAAATAATACTAATGCTCGGAAAGTCTTTTAAACATAGAAGAATATAAATAAATAATTGAGACAAACAAAAATATTTCCCTACTTACTCTATGAAGTCAGTAATAACCAGATTTCAAAACCACCACAAGAAATCAAGGGGAGTAGATAAAGGACTGATTATATCCCTCATGAATTCTCAAAAACTTACCCAGTTGAATCCTTCAGAATAGGTATGGTTGAGAGATGCCTAGGAAGCACCAACGATTTAGAGACTTCTGAATGTGTCTGTGAGTGTGTTTCCAGAGATCACTGCCACATGGGCAGCAAAGTGAGGGACAGACCTGCCTTAAATGTGGGCAGCACTGTCCAGTAGGGTGGGTGGAACAGAAGGTATAAGCAGGAAGCCACTGGGATGCAAGCTTGATTCTTCCTGAGCAGTCTTAAGCCAGTGAATCTCTGTTGCCATAGCACAGAGCATTGGACTCCAGTTACTTCACTCTGCTAGCCTTCATGCTCACCAGGTATTTCAGGGAGTTTCCAGGTCTTCAGTGTCAGACTGGGGCTGCATCATTGGTCTATCTTCTGAGGCTTCAGGTTCTTGGCCTGAACTGGTACTGATAATTTTCTTCCAGCATGTTCATGACTATAGTAGGACTATCTAGATTTTGATTGTGAACATAAATTTAAAAAATACCATTTTATAATCATACAAATATATAACTCATTGGTTCTGTTTCTCTAGAGAACCCTGCCTAAAACAATATATAAAACATAATATTTTAATACCAAGTAGAATTAATTCCCTATCCAAATGTTAATGCAAAATTTACTGAATTAACAAATATAAAATAAAAGCTACATGATCATCTCAAAAGGAAAAGAAATGTATTTAACAAAATTTGAAATCCTCTTCAGTTAATAAATTAATTGAAAATAAAGTTGCAATTTCCCACCAAATTAGAAATGTAGAATTTTATACAAATACCTACTATTAGCACTATCTGTGTTGGTGGAAGACAATTTTTTTCCACATGATTAGGACACAAGCACAATGCGTGCTCTAATTCTAAATATTATTGCTCTGGGAATTCAGCAACAATAATAATATAAGAAAAATATTTTATAAACTGACCTTGGGTGGTAGAAAGCAAAAATGGATGTATTTAAAGAGACATAATTTTCTATGTAGGAAACCCTGTCTTTTTTTAAATATAACAATATAGTAGTCAAGTTCCACAAGCTTGAAAATAAATGGTTGATAAAATTCAGTAATATTTATGCATTAGCAATAAACAAATGCAAACTGACTTTGTAAAAAGTTCATTTACCCATAATAAAGGTGTAAGACCTATTCTCTAACAATATAAACTACTGCTAGAAAAAATGTTTGATTTAATAAATGGAATTATAAAGCCTATTAACAGGTCAGAATTTTTAATATTTAAGTATCAAATATCACCATGTCAATCAAAGAGTTAACGCAAATAGTCAAAATTCTATCAAGCTACTTTTGTAGACTTTAACAAGAAAATCTGGAAATCCACATAGAATTTCAAACAACATAGAAGAACACAGAATAACCAAATCAAGAAAAACAAGAAGAAAATTAGAAGACCAACACTACCTGAATTTTTTTTGTTTTCTTTTGTTTTACTCTAGAATATTTATTTTATTCATGATAACTATGTTTCTATAGTGCTTTGTTTAATTATAGATTTATGCTATTTGGAATTTATACTGTAAAACTCTTGAAATATGTGATATTAATTTTTAATTTCATTTTTTCTAAATGTACATCTTTTCTAATAGATATATGTGACATTTTACATTAATAAATCCTGATTAAAGACATATTGATTAACTACATTATTTGAAATCATGCAGAAACTCACAATTAATGTCTAAACTGTAATTAATTTTTCCTTGATGTGAATAATAAAAAGGACTATTTAAACCTAAACAAAATATTAATTTTGTGTTTTAGCTTATATCTTCAAATATGAAGGTAGAAGACATTTAAAAATCATAAGAGTGCTATTTAGTGAGAACCCTTAAAACAAACTATAAAACCATAATATAAATCTAGATTATTCAATAATTCAAATGATTAACAAGTGCAATTCCCAGATCTTAAAACAATACTTAAGAAACTTACCAATGAGATTAGTAAATATAGCCAATGAGAAAATCATTATAAGACATACTGTTAGTTTGAATGAATTGTTAGTATGATGGTGGATATATAGAAATAAGACTGTTTGTTTTTCCTTAGCATTTTTTCTTATCTTTCACCAAATTCTCAATAACTAATGAAGACTATCTCATACTTCTTAACGTGTCATTTATTCATTGACTGAAATTAGCTTGGATAGCTTTATTATTACCATATTATTAGTATTATTGTACTATGGATTGAATCCAGAGGTGCTTAACCCCAACTTTATTCTCAGCCCTCTTATTTAATTTGTTTTATTTTGAGAAAGGGTCTCACAAAGTTATTTAGGAACTCATTAAGTTCCTGAGACTGGCCTCAAACTTGTCATCCTCCTATCTCAGGCTCCTGATTCTCTGGATTACAGACATGTGCCACTATGCTCAGCTTGGGTAACTTTTTAATTCTTAGATACACACAGATCAGATCCATTTTAATTTCAAGTCTCTGATGTTTCATTTTATACAGATACTATACTATCCAAGTAAGTATTTAAAACTGAAATAAAAAGAAATCTGCCACTCTTTCATTAATGATCTTCTTAGTAAACTATAAAATGAACTAAATATTACCAGCATTTATGTGGCTATTTCACACCCATTTTACTGAAATGGTCGGTTTGTTGTTAGATGAAAAATATCATTTGGAGTCATTTAAAAATATAAATAAGAACTGTGATAATGTTTAATCTAGTATCTCAAACAATTCATGTGTGTCTTCTTTTCTTTGTATATATTAGTGGAAGAAGGCAAAACACATAATATTGAATAACAGTAGCATAAAATTTGTGTACAATTAAAAAAAGAAAAAAATGGTCAATATTTGGTGGGAAAAATTGAATTCAGTTGTCAAATCATTACAGATCAATAAGAAGGGTTCATTTGGTTTCATAGACTGTCTTGTATACTTATATGACAAAATTTGTGATGATTAACATGGTGGACAGATTCTGTGTCTAGCAATATGGTAGAAAATTCAATATCATGATTAGGCATAAAAGCAAGTAAATTAGTTAACAGAGAAGATTTTACTTAAAAATTTCTCAGTGATAAAGCTCAGAAAAACAGAAACAAGAAAAGCAAGTTAAGGTTCTAGTATTCATGGAGAGCTCAATGTAATTTGTCCTACATAATCCAAATATATTCCCCATACACATCATATTTTTAATATTCTCTTTATAGCTTTTAAATCAGGTTTTTTGCAATGTATATACTTTCACATACCTTGATGTGACCTAAGAACAATTTTTCAGACTGCATTTTCTGAATTGACCTTTGAACGATATGATTATTATAGTACATATGTTATATGAATTTTCTTATTTCAAAGGAAACAATAAATGTACCATTAAAATAAGTTTGAATATAATTTTCATAATATTTTAATAGTAAAATATTTTGAGATCACAGCAATATTCTGAGGAAATCAATCATTGTAATACATATATGGAGTAGAGATTTCTAATGTCAAAAAACCAAGTAGAAACTTTTTGAAAGTGTCTTTAAACATTATCTGAAGGAGTTACATATTGGAAAGTTAAACAGTACACCTGCAAAACCAATTCATGGTTATTCAAGAAATTTTCAGCAAAAATTAATGAGACATCCATCAGAAAAAGGAACATGGAAATTGTAGTGGATACAGTGCACTTACTGAACTTATATGGGTGTGAACAAATAATAATTTGTATTTTCTCATATTTATTCTTTTTATACATTTTCTGATGTCTTGTTCATTCCTATTAGGGGATAAAATATTGGGTAGATAGATCCCATAGCTTCTCCATGACTTATGTGTGCTAGCAAGTACTCTCACTTTTTCAGGTATTAAAAATTCCAATCTAATCAAAGAAATACGTGCTAATGTCATCCAAATGTTTCCAACCTTCACTGCTAACTTCAAACCTCATTGCATCTATGATTAGATTCTGACTTAGACCTTAAACTTTCAGTGGTTGAGGGGAGGTAGAAAGGTTCGTTTTTTCCCTTTTCCTGGATACGTACATTCTTCACTAGTAGATATTGCAATTGTCATTTTCAGGGTTAAGTCCATGGAGAAAGATAAGAAGAGTCAAATCTAATGAATTACAGTAGTTGCTTTTTCTGAGGGGGTGGAGGGAGAAAGAGAGAGTCACTTTTTTAAAAAAATCTGGATTTTACTTTTCCTCTACTTAGTTGTATATGTGGTACTAGGGATCAAACCTGGATCCTCATGTATGCCAGGCAAGCACTCTAACACAATACCAACTCTCCAGTCTCCAACACTGGCTTTTTTCACTTACAAACTATCCCCTACCTTTCCAACTTTTAGATACTCCCATATAGAAGATATTCCATCAGCAAGTTCTCTAGTTTCAGATGAAATCTCCCCTAAGTGACAAGGTCAGCCCTTTGCTCACAGTGTATCCACCTTCATTTAAGATCATTTTGTTCAAACAAACCATTATCCCTTACTCCAATGCTTTGCAAATCCTGTCTTGAATTCCTGAGCAGATCTCCAATAATAGCACCATAAACCATGACCCTGATTTTGTCTATCAATGAGGGTGTCTTAGATACTCTTGTGAGTTCAAATCTTAAGCACAAGAAACTCATATCTTTGTTTAAGTATGCTTTGAAAGAAAATATTTCACACTCTACTGTATTTTTGTTGTTCTCTGGCCAATCTCTCAATACAACCTCTTTCAGGCCTTGAGAATTTGACGTAATTTAATTACCATTCCCATTGTTCTACCAACTCCAGAAAATACACACCAAAATCTCAAGGGGCTTCTGAGTCCCCTCTTCCCAAACACTTATGACATGATTTAAGGAGAAAAGGAAACCTGATATCCATGAAATCCTTGAGAATTGGGAAGGGAAAAACTATAGAACATTGACTGGTCACTTCTGAGAAATTTTTTCTCCTAACAATTTGAATTTCTTCTTGCATTGAACTGAAAGAATTAGGATGGATAAACTAGGATTGCTATTTTCAGTGTCTTAACAACTGTTTAGAACCAATTACCACTCTCTCAGCTTTGACTGAGACTATGAAACCACAAATACCTGTGCTCTTTTCCTTATCTAACTTTGTACCATTCTTAAAATATTTCAGATTTATAAATAGTGCTGCTTTACTTTTTAACTGCAAAATATGATTAAAAATTATATACCTCTACTAAAATTCTCTGAGAAAGGACAGAATTGAGACAAAGTTGTTGAGGACAAAGATACCCAAACAAAGTTAACCTTTCAATACACCACATACATGTAGGTAAGCCAAGGCAGATAAAAAGGGTGAGAAGGATTCGGGTTTGGAAGGGAGCTAAATTAATTTGTACCAATAGTGTTACAGATCAGATTTATGTCTACTCATGTTAGGATAGAGAATATTGACTTATGATACTGTGTCTGCTGCATATACAAAGGATGTGGCTTATAACCAAGAATGAAATCTTGAGTTAAGACATAATTGGAATGTGGATTTGAGCAGGCGAGATGGTGCACACCTATAATCCCGTAACCTCAGGAGCCTGAGGCAGTTCAAAGCCATCCTCAGCAACTAGTGAGTCTCTAAGCAACTTGCGAGACCCTGTCTCAAAATAAAAAAAACAAAAATGATTGGGGATGTGACAAAAGGGTTAAGCGCCCCTGAGTTCAATCCCCAGTAACCAAAAAAAAAAAAAAAAAAAGAATATTTAAGGATTTGAGTATGAGGATAATTTCACAGTAATCAGATAAAACTAAATACATTCTAGAGGCTAAATATTAAATCATAATAATTGTTTTACAATTCTTGGCATCTTCACATTTTAAAAGCATGATATTTTGTGATATATTATTTTCCAACAAATCAGGGAAGGGATCATTAATTAAATGCCAACTCCAAGTTTCATCGAAAACTAGACATTAACATGCCTAAAACTAAGCACTACTTTGGTCAAGGTCACCTAGTACAGAGAGAAAGCTTTAACATTCATTGAAACATATATTATGTGCTAAAATTGCAAAGCTACAAATATTTAAAATCTTTAGCAGAAACACTAAATTTAATGTACTTGCATGATGACAGCATCTTTAAAATCAAAAGCAAACTATATTTTCTCTGTTCTCCAAATAATCTTACACCATTTGATGTGCAGAGTTTCAAATAAATGTGCATTAAGTAGCACACTTTAGTTAAATATTCCAATATGGATTCATAAAAGCATGTGTTTGAGGATGCCAATGCATAGGAAAGCTCATTCAAAAGAAACTAATGGTGTCCAGCAGAGAATAAAGTAACTAATTGAATTTTGTAATGTAGCCAGAAACATGATTTTCAGAGTGTGTGGTATTTGCAAACAAAGTACTTTATTATCTATAATGTTAAGAGAGATCACCTCAAAGAGGACTTAAATCTTCTTTTATCAAAGTGCTTTCTTTACAACTGTTAATGGAGAACAGATACACTCTAATGGTTTTGATATAAATATTTTGAATGACATTTTTTCCTTTCAGCTTTTTTCTTATACTTAACACATGTTAATTTTTAATTACAGTGACTGTCAATGATAAAGGTGAAGATTTTGCATCATTACCAGTTTTTTGTAGATTCCTCATTGATAGACTATCTTGCATTATAACCAGATTTTTTTTGTATATACCTCAAACTCACACTGAATGATTTGAGAAGCATCAGATGATACCTGAACATGCAGTGAGTGGTGTTACAAGATGAAGACATTGAGTTAATGAATAAGAAATATATATAACAGGCAATCAGATGTCTTCCCCTTGCTCCAGAGGGAGCTCCTATATTTTCAAAGTCTGTTTGTTATGTAAACATACTTTAAAATATAGTCCAAGAAATACAGTTGGCCTTTGTGTGCCAATGTGCAAAAATTCAAGATACCTGTGGAGACTCTTCTCTCAATACTACATCTTCTAAAGACTTTATGTGTAAACATATAGATAAACATATTCCATGCAAAGTTATAACACACAAATATCTCATGCAAACTATAACAAGAATAATAAAAGCTTAAGAACTAATTCAACTGAATTATCCTCAATTATTTTTCTCCCATAGAATCTAGGATTTGAATTGTAATATGTGTGAGCGAACACAAGACAATATAAAAACTAAGAATATAAAAGGAAATTTAATGAAAAATTAGATCATAAAATGGAACAACTTTTTAAAAATAATGACATATAACGATTAAATAAGATTCATTTCAATCATAAAAAGTTGGCAAAACACTATTATTTATTTAATTTTAATTCAATCAATCTTGAGCTTACTTGACTCAACTGTATGCAAATATGGTAATAAATATGTATAGAATAGAAAATGAAGAAGTTATATGTTCTAATCTCAGGATATTATTGTTCTTAGAGACAAGCAGTAGTAGCCCCAGACACCATGTTCATGAAAACCCTGATCTTGCCCTCCTCAGAACATGCCCACAGAAAGTAAAGCCATAAGTCACATTTTGGAACACTAAACATTCTTTTTAGATGTTCATGGTCCCTATGAAAATGCATTGGACCCACTTCAATGGTCTTCCTCAGAATAATCTTCTTAGGATAAAAACCTTGTAGCTGTTTTATGTATGGGTCTGGAGGTAATAAAGTTGGACTGTTTTTTTTTTAATTTTGTTTTTATTTGACATAGTCTTACAAATTGGAGGGAATCATTGTTACATATTCATGCATATATGGATATTGACAAAGTAAGTCAAGGCTGATCCTAGTCCAGGGTTTTCTTTCATTTGTGGACTGTATTTTGATGGAGGAAAATACATTGTTTAAACCTTAGGGCTGAGATATTTGGATGAGGTTACATAAGTACCATGATGGTGTGGGATAAAATTAGGAATGGGAAAAGTGAAGTAGACTATGAGGTTGGGAATAGGAGCTGGTTTACCCTATTATATTGAAGTCTGCTATGAAATTCAAAGAAACTATATTATGTCACATTTGGTCTTTCAGTTCATTAGATATAACTATCTTAGAGGCTGGCAAATCATTTATGTAATAGATGATTAGTTGGATTTATGACTTTTAGTTGTTTAGATTTATACTCAAGTCCTTGGCATGTCAAGTTTTCAGAGAGGTTATGCCCCCAAAATTAAAAACTAAAAGTGAAAATATTCATAAACAACCAATAATAATACAAGAAAGAAAGCAGTAACTCAATAGTTGAGGTAGAGCCAACTGAAATACCTTGAAAGTAAGAAGATGGTTTAACTACATTCTGATACAGAGAAGAATTTTAGGTTTCAAGGAGGATGAATCATTTGAACTGTGCCTTAAGGATGTATAGGGGTTAAATAGCAACCAAGTAAGAGATATATATCTATATATTTACATATCTATACTCATAGCTATCTATCTCTACACATAAAACTAATATGTATATACATATATGCACTATATATTCATTTTATGAAAGGACTTATAATTTAAATACACTTTTGAATAAAAGCAAATAAATTAAAAATAAAAATGTGTCTTACAAAAGGGTGAAAATATTTCCAAATATATGAGCTAAAGAAATTTTTAGCTCCTTAAGAGAAATAATTTAAATATAAATATGCCACAGAATGCTTCATATAAAAACATATAGTTTTTTGTGTATGTACTTGTACTATGGACACTTATAAAACAGTTTATTGTTCAAGTTCTTTTCTAAATGATTTCTATTCATTAGTTAGTTGAGTTATGCTGGGTAATAAATGAAAGAAATGATGTATTGACTTCCATTATACAGAAGAGGAAACTCAGAGACAGAAAGATTATTTGGACGCACTAAATGACATAGCTAGGAAGCAACAGAGCAGGAAGTGACTCCAGGCAATTACCTTCCTTCTAACTACTATGGATCTTATATTATAACCACCATATAAAATATATCTTATATACTGACTAATATCTGTTTCCTTTTTTATAAAAGCTACTAGAAAATGACATTATATTCTCTTTTGTCTTCATTGCATTTAATGTTAGGAAATAAAAATTATTGTTTATTCAGTTATTGACAACCATTTTTCATGATTTTTATGAATGAAGCTCAATGTTTGATCCTGAGTTATATATGGTCAAACAGTGGTGTCATCCATAGAGCTATAATGTTATGAGATAGGATAAATATTATAATAGAGAATAAACAACATGCTGTAGTAAAAATAGCATTCATTAGCCAAATGGTCTATATTATGCTTCAATATTAGTAATCATTGCATCTTAGTTGCTTAACTTGACAAAATGATTTTTTCTCACTTAAACTTATTGTTGACAATAGGCTGTCAGTAAGGGATCCTCTCAGTTACAAAAGGTCCCAAAATAATTATATAATTTATTGTGATGAGGAAAATTTTAAAACCTGTGACAGAAATAATGCACATTATATACATGTACTATTGTAAGTATGTAAAGTAAGGATCAAAATAACACATAAATATGGAAGAAGAATTATAATAGTTAATAATCAAAATGGATATTTAAAAGAAGAAATTGACTCTGCCTTTTGTGATCAGGCATACAGTAGCAATCAGTTGAAGAGCCCATTGAAAGTTAAATTAAATAAACTATTTGACCTACATCCATTTGTATTTCTTCAGGCATTCATACAAAAAGCACATACTTCCATCTATTTATTTTCTATGTTAAAAAAATAGAAACAATATTTATGTGTGTTCAGGATATGTGGTTTATTTCACAGAAAATATATAGGACTCATTCTCATATGTAATTAGATCCATGATAAAATTAGAATTTTCCTTAGAAATGACATTTAATTAATAAGGAAAACAAATTGGTGCAGAATGACAGTTGATAAATGTAAGACAGAATCTAACATGAAAAATTCAGGGTCTGAATATGTAGCTTCGTGGTAAAACACTCACCTAGGAATCCTGGTCTTTGATCCTTAGCACTGAAAAACAAAAAACAAAACAAAACAAAAACACAAGAAAGAAATTCACATATATGACTCTATTATAAAAAGGTCAATATAACATGTTTGTTTGTTTTTTCAATTTGTGGTACTGGTGATTGAACTGAGGGTGCTCTGCTGTTAAGCCACATCCCCAGGTCTTTCTTATTTATTTAGAGACAGGATTTCACTAAATTGGCCAAGATGCCTTCAAGCTTGTGATCTTCCTATGTCACCCTCCCATGTAGCAGCGGTTATAGGCATGCAAATCACATCTAGTCTGGATGTTTTCATTAGGTGATCATTAGGGGTAAATAGATCAAAACTCATACTAGTTACTGTGTTTTAAGGTTTAAGAAGTGTGTAAATCATAAACAAGAACAGATAAAATACAAACAAACAGTAAGAAAGACTACAGAACTAAGGAAATTGGATGGTGAGTTTGCAGCATTGAAGCCATATGTTAGATTGACTTTCAAAATAGGGCAACCTTCATCAGACACTATTTTGAAAGTCTACACTCCAAAAAACTGGAAACCCTTGAAGATATGGATAAGTTCCTAGAGAAATACAAACCACCCAAATTAATCCAGGAGGAAATAGAAAACTTCAACAGTTTAATTTCTGGTAATGAAATTGAAGCAGCCAACAAAAGCCTTGCAACAAAGAAAATCCCAGGACTGGATGGATTCTCAACTGAGTACTAAAAAAACATTTTTTAGAGAGGGGAGAGAGTAAAAGAGAGAGAAAGATAGAATCAATTTTATTTATTTTTTCATCTGGACTTTGTTTCTTCCACACTTAGTTGTGTATGTGGTGTTGGGGTTTGAAACTAGGTCCTTGTTCATACCAGGCAAGCACTGCAACCACTGAGACATGCATCAGCTCCAAGTTCTACAAGACCTTTAAAGAAGAAATAATACAAATCCTCCTCAAACTATCTCATGAAATAGAAAAGGAGGGAACTCTACCAGTATCACCCTGATATCCAAGCCTCACAAGGAAAAATCAAGGAAAGAAAACTTCAGATCAATATCCTTGATGAACATAGATGCAAAAATCCTTAATAAAATATTGGCAAACCACATACAAAAGTTCATTAAAAAGATACTACACTATGACCAAGTAAGATTCATCCCAGGGATGAGAGGTTGGTTTAATATTTTTGGAGGTCAGTAAATGTAATATACCACATAAATAGACTTAAAAAAAGAAATCACATGATTGTGTCACAGATCAGAAAAAAGCATTTGACAAGTTACAACACACATTCGTGTTTAAAATACTAAAAATGATAGGAATAGAAGGAGCTTACCTCAACATAGTAAAGGCCATTTATGACAAGCCAACATTCTGAATAGAGGAAAATTGAAAGCATTTCCTTTAAAAACAGGAACAGATAAGGATGCCTAATTTTTCCACTCCTATTCAACACAGTCCTTGAAACTCTAGCCAAAGCAATTAGGCAAGGGAAGGGAGTTAAAGGGTAAGAATAGGCAAAGAAGAGTTCAGCCTATTGCTATTTATTGATAACATGTTTATATATTTAGAAGATTAAAAAATTGCACCAGAAGATTTCTAGAGTTCATAAATGAATTCAGCAAGGTAGTAAAATATGGGGCTGGAGCTGTGGCTCAGCGGTTATGGGCACTTGAATGGCATGCGCAAGTACTTGGGTTCAAACCCCAGCACCCACGTGCACAACTGAGTGTCAGAGCAGCAGGGCCATGTGACAAACTCAATAGAAATTCTGTCTCTCTCTCTCTCATTGTCCGTCTCTCTTTAAAAATAAATAAATAAATAAAAAGGTAGTAAAATACAAGATCAACATTCACAAATCATTTGCTTTCCTTTATTCCAATGATGTAATTTACTGAGAAAGAAGAAATTAGGAAAATTACTCCATTAACAATAGCTTCAAAAAATCAAATACTTGGGAGTCAAACTAACAAAAGAGGTAAATGATCTCTACAATGAAAACTATAAAAACTAAAGAAAGAAATTAAAGAAGACCTTATAAGATAGACCTTTCATGTTCTTGAATAGGGAGAATTCATATTATGAAATGAACATGTTATCTAAATTGCTATATAGATTTAGTGCAGTAATCATCAAAATTCAAATGACATTCTTCCCAGAATTAGAAAAAGCAGTTGTGAAATTAATTTGGAAAAACAGTAGATACAGAATAGCCAAAGCAATCCTTAGCAAGAGTAGCAAAGGTACCAGATTTCAAATTATACTACAAAGCTATATTGACAAAAATAGCATGTACTGCCACCAACACTGATATTAAAACAAATGGAATAGGAGAGAAGACACTGAGACAAACCTGCATAATAACAGTTTCTTCACACTCAGCAAAGGAGCCAAAATCATAAGCTGGAAAAAAGACAATCTCCTTAACCAATAGTGCTGGGAAAGCTGGAAATCCATATATGGTAGGATGAATCTCACTATCTATCACCCTGTATAAAACTCAACTCAAAGTAGATCAAAGACATAGGAATTAAATCAGAAACCCTGCACCTACTAGAAGGAAATGTAGGTCCAGCACTGTAACATGTTGGCTCAGGAACTGACTAATTTAACAAGACTGGCAAAGCACAAGAAGTAAAAGGAAAAATATCAATAAATGGAATGGCAACAAATTGAAAACCTTCCTCAAAGCGAAGGAAAAAACTTAAGAGCATAAAGAATGATCCTACAGAATGGGAACAAATCTTTGCCTCTTGCAACTCATACAGGGCATTAAGACCCAGGATATACAGAGAACTTAAAAAACTTGACACCAATTTAAAAAAAAAACCCAAAAACCTCATTAATAACTGGGAAAAATAATTAAATTGGCACATCTCAAATGAAGAAATGCAAATGTTCAACAAATATATGAAAAAATGCTTAACATCTCTAGCAATTAATGTAAATTAAAACTACACTGAGATTTCACCTCACTCCAGTTAGAACAGCAATAATCAAGAAAACAAACAATAAATGGTGGAGATACTGTTAAAAGTACACACATATATTGTTAGTGGAATTGCAAACTGGTACAATCACTCTGGAGAACAGTTTGGAAATTCCTCAAAAGACTAGGAATGGATCCACCATTTGACTCCACTTCTTAGTATATATCCAAAAGAACTTGAAGCAGCATATGGTGTGGCAGCCACATTAATGTTCATAGCAACTCACAATAGCTAAGCTATGGAACCAACCATGGTGTCCTTCAATGGATGAATGGATAAAACAAATTGTGGCATATACAAACAATTGTCTACTACTCAGCTGCAAGGAGAATGACATTATACCATTTGCTGGCAAATGAATGAAACTGGAGGATATAGTGCTTAGTGAAAAAAGCCAGTCTGGAAAAAAAACAAAGGTCAAATGTTCTCTCTGATATATGGAAGCTAACCTGAAATAAGAATAAAAACAGGAATTGTCAAAGGGAAAAGAAATGGAAGGAATGAAAAAGGGAAAATTAATGGAAAGAATCAGACTTAACTTGCTTATGTTCATGTATGAATATATAGTGAATTTCATCAATCTATGTACATAATAGGATAGATATATGTTTATACATGATATATACACATGCGTATATATCATGTATATGTGTATATATACATATATGTGTGCATATGTGTGTGTGTATATATACACACATATGCATATATATATATATACATATCAATAAAAGAAAATCTACTTAGTAAATAACAGAAAGACCAGTCAAGAGAAGAGAAAGGAGGGGGTGGGGTGATACTGAGGACTGAATTAGAATAAGTCATACTGCATGATTTTACAAAAATGTAAATGTTTAATCATATTGTCAAATATATCTAAAAAGAACAAGGGGTGGCAGGAAGGGAGGAGAAGGGGAAACACTAGAACTGAATTAAAACAAGGTACATTCCAAACTTTCATAAGTATGTAATTTTATATACTATTGTCACATATATAAAAACATGTTCTTCATAGGTATAAATATTATGTACCACAAAAAGAGTGGCAAGAGACCAAGGGACGGGAGGAGGGAGGTGGAGGAGCACTGGGGTTGGGGATGTTGGATAAATTATTTTGTTATAATTTGTTCATTTATGAATATGTGACAAAATTTTCCATCACTATTTGCATTATATGCACCAATAAAAATGAAATAATAGGTGTGTAATCTTATTAAAATATTTCTATGACAATCTATTCCTCACTGTTATTTCAAGTAATGGAAACAAGAAAATCAACAGCAAGGTACAGAGACACTTTGATGGATGCTTCTGGCTCCCCGCCCTGCCCCTCTTCTCTCTTTTCATTCATTGCTTTGTTCTCTCATTCACTTTATTGACTTTATCTGTTCACCATATTTATGTACTGAGGAAATCATGAACTGTAGGCTTCTTTGCTCCTCAGACCCAATGATTCCAAAGAAAAACATCACTCTGTACACCCAACATTAAGATTAA
This sequence comes from Aplodontia rufa, assembly GCA_004027875.1. Taxonomy (NCBI): domain Eukaryota; kingdom Metazoa; phylum Chordata; class Mammalia; order Rodentia; family Aplodontiidae; genus Aplodontia; species Aplodontia rufa. The sequence continues at coordinate 16,237 of PVKS010003225.1, read as the reverse complement.
TCCTAGGACCCTGAGCAAGTTTTGTGCCCACATCAATAACTAGATATTCAGTGTATCTGTAAAGATAAGAATTTGGAGATTGTTTTTTGCCACTCCTAAAGGAGGTTTTCTTATTAGAAGAAATGGGAAAGAAGCCAGGGCAAACGTTAAATAATAAACAATAACAACAAAAAAACTCCAATGGCAACATCAATGAAATACAAAAATTTCCTATATAAAAAAAATAATTTTTACATACTTTTTAACTGGTGGAAAAATTACCAAAATATGAATAAATAACAAAAATAAAATGAAATAAAGAGAAATTAGTGCCTGTATGAGCTTGTGGCTACAATTTTCCATAGACAATCATTCTACAAATGACTTAAGAAATGTACTCTGGTCATTAAAATGCCATATAGACAAGAACAGATCTATATCTTAGATTTTGAAGGAGACAGAGTAGATGAAAAGAAAGTGCAATATCAGTTGAACCACACAAATGTTTATAGACAATCATGAGGATGGATTAAATAAAAAGTATATATATTTAGTACTTTATTCAAATTTGAATATTTATCATTGAAATCTATTTTCAAAAAAAAGATTGTGCTCTATGGTTTTGGCCTTCTGAAAACAACTTGCTTATAATTATATTTCATTTAATACAAATGTTCAAAAAAAGAATGCATAAAATGTTTGCCTATTAATTAAATTTCATCAAATAATGGAATTTTCCTTGAAGTTACATAGAGGATACTCTTATTTGCAAATTGTTTTCACATTCTAAACATCATAGCAAGTTTAGAAGCAGTTACTTCTTCACAGGTGGTTAGGCAACTAAAAAAATTAACTTTTCTTCTAAAAAATAAGGCATTGTATTTATTATAATTTTTTTATTATCTGTGTGTGACAAAGGAGCAAAGTTTGAGGATTTCAGATGGAAATTAAACTAATTACAAAGAAGATATGAATTTTGCAGAGCTTGGAATAATTTTTGCTAAAGTGAAACAACTTTTTAGCATCCACTCATAAGTAAGCATTGTGGGGTTACCTATATTAAATTCATTTTATAGTCCAGGTTGAAAGAAATTGTGTACTTGGAGTACTTTTGTAAAAATATATATTCTAAATTGAGATGATATTCAGGAACAAAATATTTAATATAGGTTGTAAACTTCCAATTTTCTTAGTACAAAATCTCAATATATTTTCATTGAATTTGCCTTACAATTTATCAACAACTATTGTCAATTTTCAAATATTCCATACACATTATATCTAACAAAACCATAACCCATGATCTGTCACATCAAATATGATTTTGTGCATGGAGAAATAGACTGCAATCGATCAACTTTTAGCAATATATTTTAAAAAATTGGTTTGTTTTACCTTTCCAAACCAGAATAATATTTGAAACACAATCCCAAAAAGCAAATGCTATCAATTCCTTCAACCTTAAAATTGTTTTCTGGAAGAATAATAAATATCTTCCATCTAACCTCTTTATTTACAATGATAGCTCATTTCAAAGCCAGTTTCACATTTTGAAGATCAATATGTACTCAAACTGAATAATATAAATAATTATTTTGAGTGTATTATAATGAAAAGTATTGAAATTATTTTTTCTATTAATTACTGCCAGCTAAGACATTTTTTATGATTTAAGACTTTTTAGATCACAGATTCTTCAATTCCAGATTACATGTTATTCAGTGCAACAGTTCTTGTATTCTTTTCTCTTGTTCTGATGATTGTGATGTTTTAAAAGAGGTTCCTAAATTAAACCTCAGATTCTTTACAATGGTATCTTATTTAGTTGTGATTATTCAACATTTATTACAAAACAAAGGGAGTTTAATAATTGCCCAAGAGAACATATTAGCTAAACAAATACTTCAAACAGGAAGCTGTAGATTTATATCACCAGACATTTGCAGTATCTTAAATTTAGAAAAGTACATCTGAGGTTAATTTTGTTATTGTCTTTCATTTCTTAAAGGGTGAACACAATTGCAGTTCCAGAAACTGTAGTTTCCTTGCTTTGTCTTCTAGAATATAGAAACCTGTTTCTGACTTGTCAGTTATTTTTGAGAATGGATAAAGACATTCGCTTCTAATTACTTATGAGGAATGTCTTTGAGATTTTATTCCAATCAAACCTAGTAACTCATAATGACATCAATTTTTTTTTTTAAAGAGAGAGGGACAGTGAGAGAAAGAGAAAGAGAATCAACTTTATTTAGTTTTTCACGTGGCCTCGTTACTCTGAGATTTTGTTCTGTACGTGGTGCTGGGGTTTGAACTTGCGTACTCGTGAATGCAAGGCAAGCGTTGTAACTGCTGAGCCACCGCTCCAGCCCTCATAATGACATCTTAATAAAGTATATTATAATACAATACACAAAAATAAAATAAATGTATATATACATTTTTTTAAATTGTGTAAATGTGTATTCCCATTATAGAGAACAAGGGACTCGGATTTATTCTTATGCTTTTGTTACTATATATATATATATATATATATATATATATCCCAAAAGAAACTTGCATAGAGGGCTGGAATGGTGGCTTGGTGGTTAAGGCGCTTGCTTCTCATGCTCAAGTACAGGGGTTCAAACCCCAGCACCCACGTATACAACTCAGAGCAATGAAAGCCATGTGAAAAACAATAAAAATTGACATTCTCTCTCTCTCTCTCTCTCTCTCTCTCACACTGTCCTTCTCTCTTAAAAAAATAGAAAGTTGCACATAAAAATTCCAATTTCCATTTTAGATTTAAGGCAGTATCGTTAACTTGCTTCCATTTACTTAAATCTGAATTCGATTTGTAATCTTTCTCATTATAAAATATTCCTTTTATTTACTATGCCATGTTTTTCCATTTCCCCATCAAGGGTAGGTTTGAGGCAGATAATGTTTATAGTGGTAAAATAATGTATTGGTGTGTTAGAAATTAATAAATGAAACAGGCTATAAAAGTTAACATAACAATTAACTCTAAACAATTGCTAAGAATCTTGCTGAAAGTATCATGTCTTGCTGTCACTTCTTTTTCTTTCAATTACAGATACTTGAAATGAGAATAGCACACACGATTTATTGTGTATTTCTAATGTCCAGAACAAACAAACAAGCAAATTTTTTGCAGGTATTTACCTCATTTATTTTTTTAAAAGATGCAAGATATTTTTTTCTTTATTCATATTTTCACTCCTTTTGCTTAGAGTTCCTAGCAGTAGTGTAGTAAGCATTTTTTTCTGTAAAGGATAAATTTTTAAGTTGTTTTAGTAATATTTATGTAATAAAATGAATAATAATAGGACACACAGTGAAACTTTTTCTATTTTTCTTTGTAATCATGACAATAAAAATAAAATAAATGACAGTACAGAAAATGAAAGTATAATAGATTGATATACGTAATTAATTTATTACTATTTTCAAAAATAAACATTCTTAATGTTGGTCTATAAAAGAAAAGTTGGACACATAAATAATTAGATAAAGGGCTAAGGATAATTTTAGAAAGAATTTCACAAACATTCTAGGAAATTAAGCACGAACATTTGAAGTAGTTCACATAATCATACAAATGAAAGAATTCAAATTCTGTTTATCCATAATCACTGGACTACAATTGTATATTCCAAACCTAATGTTTAAAAGTATAAAGATATGGCATGACTGGGATCCAAGGCAAAATGTGATCCCCAAAAGCTCAAATATTTTTGAAACTTTATGAACTTACTCTCAAACCAAATGTACATAGACACATCCCAGTGTATGATAGTGATGTGCATCTCCAATGTCTTTTTTAAAATTAATTTTTTCATAAAATATAAGTATAGTAAATAAAGAAAATGTATTAATTGAAGTGTAACTATGTGTTAGTAAAGTTTAACTCAGCTACCATTTACAAACAAAAGGTTATTCAAGTCAGAATAATTTATCTCTATTTAGAACCATGAAGATAACAAAAATCAAACTGACATGTAGTCAGTTTTATCAGTGCTTTGTAGATCTCAAGAGATCACTTGCCAGAGCTCTATTTGGGACACACCACTGGATCTTAGTGAATTCATAATGTTAAATTGAATAATATGAATGCAAGGGGAATGAGTACGGTAACTTTTTAAACAAATGCTTTTACTATTTTTATTACAGAGAATGCACATTTTGAAAATGTGTAAAAACTAAATATATGAAAATAATGTGGCATGAAAATATATTAAATGTGTGGCATATTTTTTTTACCATTTCTTTTTTTAATCTCAACCGAGATAGTTAATGATAAATTTCAACCTGCTTTAAAAATCTTCTCATGGCTCTCATTACTTTCTCCTAGTGAACATTAACAGTTACTATTATTTGTCAATATATATAGGATCCAAGAAAAATAATGTAGTTAGAATCCCTTGACACTATACAATCTGGATCAGTTAGATTTAGTTTTGAAAATGTAAGCCATGTCAAACATCCTCTGTTTGCAAAGGTTAGTGAGAATTAATTCCAAATACTTTCCATAAATGAATTAGATTAAGGGAGCATTGTTACAGAGAAACAAACAATACAGTTCCTTAGTTTATTTCATTCTGAGTCAGGGAACATGGCCTTTGGAAGCATAGTATCAGTGAATTTGAAATGACTCCAAAGTTCAAACATCAGTGAAGCATCACATCGTATGTTCACATCAGATGACCGTTTGGCTAGGCAAATGCCATTTCTATTTCAGAAGACATCCATGTCATAATCAAAAATGAATTAGCAGACATGGAAACTTCAAGCATCATTTGTCATCTGGAACTCATGTGCATTAATATGCCTCATATCTGTGACTCTGAGAAAAGCTAAGTCAATTCCAGAATTACCATAACGTTCAAAACTAAACAGTAATGCATTTTAAAGTGAATGTATTGGAAATTGAATGCCAACTGAAAATAAATAATGGTAGCTTTTAAAATTAAATTACAAAAGGCTTTTTTTCTTTGTCTTTACCTCTGTCATCCTCAGTTACCATAGTTATCATATTTCTACCACTGGTATACTGAAATCAAATTGGTTTGTAATATAGAATGAAATAAAACACAGACCTAATTATACTTAAGTGAATATCTGATATATTTACTTAGTTTCTCACAGAGGAAAAATCCAATGCTATTCTATTAATTTACTTGAGTTTTGTATAAAATATGACTCTACTAATCAATACTGGGTTTTATTTTTATCATTATTACTTCCAATATACAATGGCATACAATGTTCTCTAAATACATTTGCAGTTCAATGGGAAACAACAAAAGAAAACTAACCATTAATGTGTTAAAATGTAAACCGTACTATGGAGGAAAATGGTAAATGTTTATTATAAACATGGAAGTTATAAGCTATTTATTCTTGTCCTTCTTAATAAGCTTTAAAAATGAACCTAAAAATAAATTATGTGTTCAGTCTAAAAGCAAATATACATCAAATAAAATGCAGCTGAGATTTGTTTTACCAGTAGATAATTCTCTCTTTGTATATGGATGAGTATGTGTACTGTAACACAGATCCCTTCACCAGAATACATGAATCATTCTAATTATGCTAGGAGGAAGACTGCAAAACAAAACAAAATCCTAATTATCAAATACTATTAACTGAAATAAATTCACAGAATTTCACTATTTTTATTAACTGAAGAGTAATGTTCAAGCTTTCAAAAACAATAATGTAGTAATCATTTTCTTATCTCAAAAACTGTATTATAGCATTTTAATCACAGAACAATATTATATATATGATTTCATGCATACACATATACTCATAAATGTTAAAATACAAATTTCTTTCTTGCCAGCAATAACCATATCTTAATTTTATTTTATTTCCCCTATACAGAAGAGACAAGCATACTTCCTGTGCTTAAAACATGTTAGTTGCATGACTGAAAATTTTCATGTGAATTAATACCAGACTGTAAGAGATGGCCTTTATATCATAATATCTATCATTTGGAGAGCTCTTGCTCAGTTTTTGGTACTATACAAGGTATCTTATACACATGACTTCCTACTCTCAAAACAATCTTTCATCTGAAAATTATCAATCCTTATTTATATACAATGGTTACAATTGTATTTCAAAAATTTAATAGACTGGAGTGGTGGCTCAGAGGTTAGGTCGCTTGCCTGGCATGTGTGAATACATGGCTTTGAACCCCAGCACCACGTACACAACTAAGTGTTGGAACAATGGAAACAAGATGAAAAACTAAAAGTTAATTCTTTCTCTCTTGTTCTCACTGTCCTTCTCTCTCTTAAAAAAAAGAATAGACTTTTTATATATCTAATAAAATTATTTTATTAGCCCTATGAGTTTAATATAGTTATGTGCACTTCAGAGGTGACTAAATAAGCACTCAGAGAGATTTGGTAGCATAACCAAAATCTGATGGTGATTGGTTGCTGAAACAGAATCCCGGTGTAGTTTGAAATCATGAGTAAAATCTGTGTTCTTTACTACCATTTGGTGCAACATATTTTGCGATTTGCCCTGAGTATCTGAAAAAAATGATTTCAAATAAAGGAATGTCTATATCATCTGTAAATCTATCTATGTTCAGACAATGAATGAGATTAACCACCTCTAAAAGAAAACCAAGAAATATTAGTGAATGAGCTACTAAGGAACTCTGACAATGTTCAGGTTTAGTCCAATTATCTAGTACCTTAGTGAACCCTAATGTACAGCTAACTGTACCTTAGTATACAGGTAGCTACTTTTAAATCGAATAAATTATATAATCTGATATTTACAATGACTTATCAAAAAATTGACTTATCCAAAAGACAGATGACTGCTTGGAAGAACTGCAAATGATCTACCAGAATTGATTGGAGTCTCAAATCCTCCACTAATTAATCAGGTAGTTACTAGTTAGAAGAGCCAAACTTGTTATCTTTCAAATGTAAAAAGCAATATATTCCTAATATGGTTGTACAGCAGTAAAATGAGATATTGTGTGTGAATATTTACAGTATAAAAGATTTACATTATTCTCAGGTACAGGAATAAACCACATGATCCTTCTCTACAGTTTCACAAAGGAAATAAAAATATCAAATACATAAAAAGCACAAAATTGCTCTCAAATTTTGATCATTCATAAATTATTAAATTATCTATGACAGCACAGAATAGCAAAAATTTCATCAGAATGGAAAAAAAATCATTTTCCCAGCTAAGAAATTGTGGCACTTTTGGAATAAAAATTTAGATGGGATTTTATGTAGGGATGTGATTGGCTTACAAGAAATATAATTCTTATGTTTGTATCACATATGATATTGGGGTCTGAGTTTATACTGCCCACATGATGTAGGAATCCTAAATAAAGATAGTTATGTTGAATTATATGTGATAATTTTAGGTTAAGCAAAAATTTGCATCCCCCATATTTGGGTTCCTTTTACAACCCAAGACTCGGAACTCCTAAAGAGACAAAGAAGCCATTGCTGAGGATGAGTTAAAAATTATAAATTATAAATTGAGTCAAGCATGACACAATTTGCAACTTATAAAAAATTAAATTTGAAAAACTTGAACATAATGATAAAAGTGATAAACTGCATGCATTGAGACATTAAAATGGTCAAAAATTATTTAAATGAGTTATGGTGATGAAAACAGGTAAACACCATTTTTAAAAAATATTTTTTTTCAGGACCAGGGATTGAATGTAGGGGTGCTTTACCACTGATCTACAACTCTAGCCTTTTTTAATATTTTATGATGAGACAGAATCTCCCTAAGTTGCAGAGACTGGTCTTGAACTTGTAATCTTCCTGAGAACTTTAAAAAAATTTACTGTACTGAAAACTTAAAAAAATTAAATTTATATAATTAAGGAATTATTTAAAATTATGAGTTTATTGGCAATATTAATCAGTATAGAAACACCAAGAGATAGTGAAATGGAAGAGAGGAACAAAAATTTACCAATTATAGAGTACAGAAACATAAATATGAAATTAAGACAAGTTGTAGCTGGAATAAAATAGTCCAATCATTGCATGTCCAGAAATCTATAAATTGATCTACAATTGAAAACAACATGACTATAATTTAACCATTGCTGAAAGAAAAAGATAAGCCTTCAAATTAGATACAATGAGTCCTGAAAATTATGAATAAATACTGCTATACATGTTAATCCTTTTAAAAATATTCTCAAACTTCAAAAGCAAAGAGAAAATGGGGGAAAAAACACAGGCTGCACCCACCACAGAGAGTGAGGTTGACCACTAGCAGCTGAGACTAACGTTATGTATTTCTATGCACAACTAAATTCTCTCTTAAAAGTAGAGTAAAATATAAAATTTTGCAAGAACCAGAATGTTTTAACCAGTTTTTTAGCCAAAGCAATTTAAATACCTTACAAGAACAATTTTAGAGGAGGAAAATTTTACTTGAGGGCTCATGGTTTCAGAGGTGCTAGTCCATCCATGCTGCGACTCCATTCTTTGGGGTGTCAGGTAAGATGATAGCTCATCTAATCTTCATTTGCATTTCCCTGATGATTAGAGATGTTAATAATCCTTTTCTGGGCCTTTTGGTCACTTACAAGTCTTATTTGGAAAAAGGTCCATTTAGTTTTCTTATCTATTGTTTATTTTTTGTTACTGAGATATGAGTTCCTTATACATTTACACTGCCAACCTCTTATAGATACATGGTTTGCAAGTAATTTCTTCCATGTCAGAGGTTGCCTTTTCATTTTGTTGATCATTTGATTTGCTGTGTAGATGCTTGTAGCTTGATATGGTCCTACTTGTTTATTTTGCTTTTGTTGTCTGTGCTTTGGGGTGTCATAGCCAAATGTCAAGGAGCCATCCCTCTATGTTTTCTATAAGTTATTTTATTTCACACCTTACATTTAAGTCTTTAATTAATTTTGAGTTAATTTGTGTGTACAGTAAGAGTATAATTTCATTCTTTTACCTGTGAATACCCAGTTTTTCTAATGCTATTTATTAAAGAGAGTATTCTTTCCAAATTGTCTAATCTTGGTACCCTCGTGATATGTTAGTTGATCATACATAAGTCAATTTATTTATGGGATTTTTATCCTGTTCCATTAGTTTATATGCCTGTGTTTATGTCTGTACCATATGGTTTTAATTTAAGGTAGTTTGAAACAGGAAAGCATAATGTTTTGAGCTTTTTTTCTTCTTAGTCAAGATCAATTTGTCTACTCAGAATCTATTGTGGTCTACAGAAATTTTAGAATTTTAAAAAATTTCCATAAAATATTGATATATTAATAGAGATTGCATTTGGAAAAAAAGAATATAGAAAATGTGGGGTATGTGTGTGTGTGTGTGTGTGTGTGTGTGTGTGTGTTTGTGTGTGTATCCATATTACCAACCAAAAAGAAAAAAATGATGCCATTTGCAACATCAATGAATCTGGAGGGTAGCATGCTAAATGAAATTATTCAGACATGGAGAGATACATTCTGTACAATCTTATTTACATATGGAACCAAAAGTTAAACTCACAAAGGCAGAAAATAGAATAGAGGTTGCCAGAATTTGAGTGAGTAAAGACAGAGTTAAAGAAATGAGTTTGTGTTAGCTAAATCATACCAATCTACAGTTATAAGATGAATAAGATCTAAGGATGTACAATATGACTGCCAAAATTAACAATATTTTCAGTGCACAATTTCTATTTGCTAAGACAGTTCTTAAGATCTAGCCAGAATTCAGATCAAAAGTGAACAAAATAAAACTATAATTTTCAATAAAGAAAATAGCATAACATCTTAACTGTACTTCCAAGCTATTTTGAAAATATTAACTTCATACTTCTCCATTACATTCTTTCAAAAATACTTTATTCAGTACCAGGCAAGTTTTTGGAATTCCAAACCTTCATGAACTGTGAGAAATAAGTGTTTAGGCTACCAATCTACAGTAATTTATGATAGTAGCCCAAACTGACTAAGACAGTATTTGTATAATTTAGGTGATAATCACATGACTACTTTATGAAAATTATTGGAATTTTAATGTGGTAGAAGAAAGCTTAATAAAATTTTTATTGACTATAATCAGTATATGAAGCTCATATTGTTTTAATTTTTATTGATAAATTTATTTGTTGAATAATCATAAAAATTTTAACAAAATAATATATAATGTATATAGATTCTGAAAATTAGATTTACCCTCAAGAGTGCCCCACCCTATCCCTCCCTTTCCCTTCCCACAACATCTTCAAAAAAAGTAATAGGTTGTGTAACATTAAACCATATCTGTATTTAACACCTGAAAATAGACCACCTCTCTCAATGGCCAGGGTCTAGTTCCAGCCTTCACAGATGAGTGAAAACATTCAACCCTTAGTTTTCTGGGTTATGCTAATTTCACTCAGCATAATTTCTTCCATAGCCATCCATTTACCTTTAAAGGCTGCAATATCATTGTTTCTAATTGCTGTGTAAAATTCCATGGTATATATGTACCACAGCTTTTGGATCCATTCATCCAGTGAGGGACATCTGGGTTGTTTCCATAGTCTAGCAATTGTAAATTGAGCTGCTATGAACATAGATATTGCTGTGTCACTATAATGTGCTGATTCTAAATCCCCTGGAAAGATACACAGGAGAGGAATAGCATGATCATATGGTGGGCTCATCCCTAGTTTTTGAGGATTTTCCAAACTGCTTTCCAACAGTGTGTTAGTGTGCCTGTCTCTCCACAGCCCCTCCAGCATCTATTATTGTTTATTTTCTTCATTTTTGCCAATCTGACTGGCATAAGGTGATATCTTAATGTAGTTTTCATTTGCATTTCTCTGATTACTAGTGATTTAGAGCACTTTCTCATGTATTCATTGGCTTGATCAATGTCCTCTGTTGAGAAGTTTCCATGTAGTTCTTTGGCCCACTTACTGATTGGGTTGTTTGTGTTTTTGAAGTTGAGGTTTTTGAGGATTTTGTAGATTCTGGATATGAGACCCCTGTCAGAGGAATCATAGCCTATGATTCTCTCCATTTCCGTAGGAAACCTCTTGACTCTCTTGATTGTTTCCTTGGCAGTACAAAATCTTTTTAGCTTTATGGCATCCCATTCACTGATTTTTGACTTTACTTCCTTCACTTTTGGAGACATGTTGAGAAAGTCTTTGCCTACTCCCAAATGATGAAGTGTTGGACCTAATTTGTCTTTCATCAGTTGCAAGGTAGCTGGTTTAATTCATAGCTCCTTGATCCATTTTGATTTGATTCTCATGCAAGGTGAAAGATGTGGGTTAATTTCAACTTTCTGCAAGTGGCTGTCCAGTTTGACCAGCACCATTTGTTGAAGAGACTGTTTCTCCTCCATTTTGTTTCCCTTTGTCAAAAATCAGATGTTTAAAGATTTGAGGGTTTGTTTCAGGGTCTTCTATTATTTTCAATTCATCTTCTTTCCTATCTTGATATCAGTACCATGCTATCTTTGTTACTACAGCTCTGTAGTAGAGTTTTAAATCTGGTATGGCAAAACCACTTGTTTCGTCTTTCTTGCTTAGTAGTGTTTTGGCAATTCTAGGTTTCTTATTGTTCCAAATGAATTTGAGAATTGCTTTTTCTATGTCTGTAAAGAACGACATAGGTATCTTTATAGTAATAGCATTAAATCTATATAAAGCTTTCGGTAGAATGGCCATTTTTATTATATTAATTCTTCCTAACCAAGAGCATGGAACATCTTTCCATCTTCTTAGGTCATCTTATATTTCATTCTTCAATGACTGATAATTTTCATTGTAGAGATCTTTGATTTCCCTTGTAGGGTTAATTCCCAAGTATTTCATTCTTTTCAAAGATATTTTGAATAGGACTGATTTCCTGATTTCTTCGTCAAACCTATTATTATTAGTGTATAGGAAAGCTATTGATTTGTGGGTGTTGATCATGTATTCTGCCACTTTGCTAAATCTGTTTATAAGTTCAAGCAGTTTACTGATGGAGTTTTTTGGATCTTTCAGATACAGGATCATGTCATCAGCAAAAAGAGAGAGTTTGACTTCCTCTCTTCCTATTTTTATTCCTTTGATTTATTTCTCTTGCCTATTTGTTCCAGCTCGGGTCTCAAGAACAATATTGAATAAAAGTGGTGAGAGCGGACAGCCTTGTCTTGTTCCTGTTTTTAGTGGAAATGCTTTCAGCTTTTCTCCATTAAGTATTATATTAGCTGAGGGTTTAGCATACATAGCCTTTACGAAGTTCAGAAATGATCCTTTGAACCCTATCTTCTCCAGAGTTTTGAACTTAAAAGGGTGCTGGATTTTATCAAAGGCCTTTTCTGCATCCATTGAAATGATCATATGGTTTTTGTCCTTTATTCTGTTTAAGTGATGAATTACATTGTTTTGCGTATGTTGAACCAGCCCTGCATTCCTGGGATGAAGCCCACTTGGTCATGATGGATTATTTTCTTGATAAGTTTTTGAACAGTTTGCTAGAACTTTATTAAGGATTTTTGCATCCAAGTTCATCAAGGATATTGGTCTATAGTTTTCTTTTCTTGATGTATCCTTGTTGGGTATTGGTATCAGAGTTATGGTTGCTTCATAAAAAGTGGATGGGAGTATTCCTTCCCTTTCAATTTCTTGAAATAACTTAACTTAATAAGGAGAGGTATTAGTTCCTCCTCAAAAGTATGTTAAAAATCAGCGGAGAAGCCATCATATCCTGGGCTTTTCTTCTTTGGTAGACTTTTAATTGCGATATGGATTTCAGTGCCTGTGATTGGGCTTTTTAGAAATTCAATATCCTCTTGATTCAATTTAGAAATGTTTTATGAATCAAGAAATTTATCCATTTCTTCCAAATTATCAAATTTGGAGGAGTACAGGTTTTCAAAATATGATCTTATAATTTGTTGTATTTCTGTGGGGTCGGTGGTGATCACTCCCTTATCATTGGAGATTTTATTGATTTGCTTCATTTCTCTCCTTCTTTTGGTTAGGTTTGCTCGGGGCCTATCTTATTTATTTTTTCAAAGTACCAGCTCTCTGTTTCATCAACTCTTTTTACTGTTTATTTGTTCTCAATTTCATTGATATCAGCTCTGTTCTTGATTATTTCCTGTCTTCTGTTGGCTTTGGGATTTGATTCTTCTTCCTTTTGAAGGGCTTTGAGATGAAGCATCAGCTTATTTATGTGTGATCTCCCTTCATTTTTAATGTGGGCACTCAGTGCTATAAATTTTCCCCTTAGGAAAGCTTTCATGCTATCCCAGAGGTTTTAATTTATTGTGTCATTATTTTCATTCTCTTCCAAGAATTTTTGGATTACTTCTCTCATGTCTTCTTGGATCCATTCTTCATTTAATAGAGTATTATTTAATCTCCATGAATATGTGTGCTTTCTGTTATTCCTCTTGATCACTAGGGTCACAGCATTGTGATCTGAAAGGACACACGGGATAATTTCTACTTTTTTATATTTGCTGAGATTATCTTTGTGAACCAAAATATGATCTATTTTGGAAAAGGATCCATGTGCTGCAGAGAAGAAGGTGTATTCTGCTAAATTGGGATGGAAAATTCTATACATGTCTATTAAGTCCATTTGATTTATGGAGTTATTAAAGCTGGTGATTTCTTTATTGATTTTTTGTTTTGATGATCTGTCCAATGGTGACAACAGAGTGTTGAAGTCTCTCAGTATTATGGTGTTGATATCCACGAGTGGTTTAATGTCATGGAGTAATTTATTCACATAGTTGGGTGCATTGTTGTTTGGAGAGTAATATTAACTATGGTTGTTTCTTCCTGTTGAAGGGTTCTTTTAGTACTAAATAGTGGCCTTCTTTATCTTTTCTGATTGATTTATGTTTGAAATTTACTTTGTTGGATATAAGTATAGCGACACCAGCTTGTTTTCTTGCGCCGCATGCATGGTAGATTTTTTTCCAAACTTTCACCCTTAATCTGTGGATGTCATTGCCTGTGAGGTTAGTTTCTTGTAAGCAGCATATGGCTGGATTTTGTTTTTTGATCCAGTCTGCAAGTCTGTGTCTTTTGAGTGATGCATTTAGACCATTTACATTCAGTGTTAAAATAGAAGTGTGTAATTGATTCATAATCATTGTTTCTTATTTAGCTAGTTCTACGGTTGCCTTGGTTAGTTATTGCTGTGTGATACTTTTACTGAATATCTTCTATTTTTGGGTTTTGGGTATCAATTGCTTATTCTTCTGTCTGGAGTGTTTCCTTGAGAATTCTTTATATAGCAGGTTTTCTGTTGATGAATTCTGCCAGTTTTAGTTTGTCATGAAAAGTTTTTATTTCTCCATCAAATTTGAAGCTGAGTTTTGCTGGGTTTAGAATTCTTGGCTGCATGTTGTGGTCATTTAGATGTTGAAAGATATCATTCCAAGACCTTCTTGCTTCCAGAGTCTGGGTAGAATAGTCACAGACAATTCTTATTGGCTTGCTTCTGAATGTGATTTGGCGTTTCTCTCTTGCTGCTTTTAATATAGTTTCTTTGGTGTTCCTGTTGTACATTTTGAATATGATGTGTCTTGGTGAGTTTCTCTTTTGATTAGGCCTATTAGGTGTCCTGTAAGCTTCCTGGATGAGCATGTCTGATTCTATTTTTATGTGTGAGAAGTTTTCCTTTACGATTTCTTTGAGAGTATTTCTCACACCGTTGGTGCATGTCTTGATTTCTTCCTGTATTCCAATACTCTCAGATTGTTCTCGTTTCATTCCACACATTCTTGAAATACTGGTCATGATCTCTTAATTGTTTTTCCTCTTTTGGTTTTGGTGAGCTCTAGCTTGATCAACCTATCTTCATTGTCAGAAGTTCTTTCTTCAATAGCGGAGGTTCTATTTTCTACTGAAGTTAGTCTATTATTAAATTCTTGCATGGACCCTTTCATGTCATTGACTGCAGATTTTAGGTTTGACACTTCCTTTTTGAGGGAGTCAATTTCTTTAGTGATAGTGTTTCTCAACTCTTGAATTATCTCATTTATTCCCCTTCATATCTCTTCTTTTAATTCGTTGTTCCTTTTTGTTTTCAGCTCATCGATCTATTGTTCTAGGTTTTCATCCCAATCCTTGGCCATAGCCCTCTTACTAGGGGAGTTTTGGAATTGGTGAGAACCTCTTTGATTTTGATTTCTCATGTCTGAGGAGATTCTTCTCTCTTATTTGACCAGTGAACACTTTGTGGAAGCAATACAGGAGTTGGTGGTTCTTTTTCCACCACCAGCCTTAAGGACTAAGCTGATGGATTGTGAAATCTGTCCAAACCCTTACTTAGAATGGGATTTTGTCAGGAAAGTTGATTTCAAAAGAATGTCCACTTTACTGTGAACTGTTTGTTACCCGTACTGAGTTCCAACACCTCATGCATTAGTAGCAAAATGTCAATATGTAAAACCAAAGCTTACAATAAACAGTAGTAAATTAGTTATTCAGAATATACTATAATTGACTTTTATTTTCAGCCTCTGCAACTAGAGTTAATGATTATCAATATTTTGGGTGACACTAGTAATTAACTATCACATATGTCAGACTCCAAGAGCAAATAAGTGTTATTCAGAATAACAGTCTCAGCAATAATTATTATGCAGCCTTAATAGTGGGGGGTTGTAAGAGGAACCTAATTGGGAGTCAGAGAGGGAGGGTAGTTCAGGTGAGATTTAGAGAGGAGATTATATAGACCAATTATGGACAGTGAGAAAGTGGAGGAGGTAAAGAATTTGCTGAAAAAAGGGAAAGAAATTGCTAAAAGGAAACTATTTGAAAATAAAAGAAAATGAAAAAAAATTCTTACTAAATTTAAAATAAAGGAAAAAAGAAAAATGTGTAAATGAAAATACCGGTCCAAAGGGAAGCTAGGATAGTTGTGGCCTGATATAGAAAGGGTAACAGAGTTATTACTAAGATTTGGGTGCTCATTTAAGGGAAGACGTTATCTCTGTGGAGTATGCCTGTCAGGCATAATATATTTCAAATATTATATGGACTGATCAGAATCCTTCTTCTCAAGAATGAGGAAATGGATAGACATGATGGAGAAGAGGGAAAGAGAGAGATGATAAATAGGGAAAAAGAGAAAGAGAAAGAAACCTAAAAAACAAGCTATCCAAAACAGGAAGAAATACTATTATTTTCTTTCCCCCTAAAAGAACAAAAAAAAAATTAAAAAATAATAATAATAAAATAAAAATTTAAAAAAATAAAATAA